>JAPMOQ010015927.1:4974316-5094056 GCA_026543055.1 Argiope trifasciata
TCATATATTTGTTGACTACAATCCATCATATTTAAATAAAGCTCACGCAATATTTCCGAATAGATCTTTTGCTATTCATTCTTTAGTTATATGCCAATGATTTGGGGGGGGGGGGGTTGAGAGCGCCTAGGCTTGGGGGCCTTTAATCTCTACTTCAGCTATATTGTTTAAATAAATGCATGACAAATTAGTTCTGACATAATTTTTAATTCTTTAGTTATACCAGTTACTGCAATTAGCCTATTAATGGCTCATTTATACTTCATTTATTTTCTCTTAAGAATTTATGTATATAATAAATACTGAAGTTTTCTTAAGGGAAATATCAGAAAAAGAATCCAATTAGGTCTGTAATATGTAGTTGCATTTACATTTTCTTTAATTTTGTTTATAACTTCCTTTCTTAAGGCTGGAATAATTTAATCTTGTAAGGTACAAACTAAATCATTGACAATTTAGTGTGTTGAATTTTTTAGTCTATTTATATGATCCATAATCACCGAGTCGTATTTATTTAGCAATTCGATTACATTTAAAAACATTTCCATTATTAGGTGTTCCTATTATTTCATGGGTTCCACGAAGGAAAAAATTATTACACGCTAAAAATAGAGTCACTTCTGCAATTCTTTGACATAGTAGTTTAAGACATGCCGTTTCCTTACATTAATCTGGATTTGTCTTATCAACAGCCGATCATAAATTTATTCGTTATAGTTATTCTTTCCAAAGTGTGCATTGCTACAAGTTGATCGCTTATTTATTGCCGTTTTACTTTTTGTTTGAGCAACTTAATATAAACATACATAAAAAATATTACATTAGATATAGACAAAGTAGATAGCTGATGATTTACAAGTCCATTTGATTCCAGCCTCAGCCTGAATTTCTGGGCGCCGGGCAAGCCGCTCTATCTTAACATGCCTGAAGGGAATTTCTTAAATGAACTTTTTCCGCCTTTTCATAGATATCACTGCGATCTTTGCCTAATAAAGGCGTCAGTCGTTAGTCAGCCAACTACATGGAAACAAATTTGTTGACTTTTAGTATATGACATTATTATTGCTCAGAACACTATTTTAATTCTTAATCACGGTGAGGCTCCCATCAGTTGCGGGGTCCGGGTTCATAGCATCATACACGTTAAGTTCAGTGCACATTAAACTTTGTTTAGTTCAGTCATGCAAATATCCCGTTTAAAAAAAACTCTAGGGTTATTTTGCGATGGACCTCGTAATTTTTGAACCACAATCAGATGACGAAGACGGCTTTTCAACAGGTATCAAATTTACTTTTAAAAATCTGATAATAAATCAATAAAAAGGTAAGATATTTCACTTACCTATATCATTTTGGGACGCCGGTATGTAGAGAAATGTCAATAATACAATCCATGAACGGTTTAAACGTTATTACGACGTTTATTTCTTTTCATAACACAGACACACACACATCACAAAGAAAACACACTCAATACACCTCAACACATAACAATATCAGGTACACATTACAAATTGAACCTTTCGGTTCGAATATTCAATATCTACTGAATTACAATTGGCGCTGCAGTCGCCTAACGTAACTCATCCAAATGGGCGGGGTTTCGACATTCTCCCACCTTTGGATTTGAAGGTATCCTTATAATCCAAAATACAATGAGGTTCTGAAAAAAACTAAAACATAGAAATTAGCAATACAACATTAATTAGTGATTTAAACAATTAATTCAATGAAGAAATATTTAAAGTCTTAAAAGAGTTCTTTTTAGTTAGAGTCTCTATGATAGTCTCTTTCTGAGTTTAAGTGCTCGTCCATAACGAGAATAACGCACTTCTTGCGAAACAGGAACAGAGTCTTGGGCACGACAAGGAATCTCCTCCTGTTGTTCACCAACTAAATTGTTCACAGGCGGAAAGTCATTTGAAGTCACCTCTAAAGGATAAAGTCGTTGAATGGGTCTTAGGAACCTTCCAGATTGGGTTTTAAGTTCAACAAGACGCACCCTTCCATCTTTGCCTGGAATTGTCTTTTCCACCTTTGCCAAAGGCCAGTTGATTCTTTTGCTGTTGGAATCTCCGACGAGAACAAGATCTCCTTCCTTGATTGAGGACTCTCTTTTGACTTTGGAATAATCTTTGAGCAGTCCTAAATATTCGTTTCTGAAACGTAATTTCAGATCTTTGCGTAATTTCAATCGATAGAGATATCTCTTGTTCAATTTTTTGGAATCAAGAGCATCGAGTTCTGGCACACCAACCTCTTTAATTTCATGTAGAAACATAGAAGGTGTAAGTGCTGATAGGTCGTTGGGATCTTCCGAAACGTAAGTTAACGGTCGAGAGTTTATCATTCCCTCGGCTTCGCACAGCACTGTAGTTAACTCTTCATCATTCAAATAAGCTTTTCCTAGAACTTTTCTGAGAATAACTTTTAACATTCCCACAAGTCTCTCAAAGAAACCTCCCCACCAAGGGGCGGAGGGGGGATTGAATTTCCAAATAATTCTTTTACCTAGAGCAAAATCTTCAACTTTACCCCAATCTATGCTCTTGAAGAGATTTGCTGTTCCTACAAGATTGCTACCATTATCCGAATACACCACTGATGGGTGTCCTCTTCGAGAAATAAATCGGCGAAAGGCCATTATAAAATGGTCGGTGGATAGAGATGACACAATCTCCAGATGCACAGCTCGGTAGATGGCACAGGTGATTAGTACCACCCAACACTTTTTATCTCCTTTTACAAAGAAAGGTCCACATAAGTCCACACCTATTATTTCAAACACAGCCGCATCCCTGACCCGATCTTCTGGGAGTGGGATGCTCACAGTTTCTAAAGGTTTTGAGAAAAATCTTTTGCACTTTGTACAATGTCTGATAGTATCTCGAACAGTCTTTCGGCTTTTCACTATCCAATAGAATTCGCGGAGGTGTGACATCAACGTTTGGGTACCGGCATGATGCAGTTCGATATGTTTGTCCATTATCAGTTTCTTAACTATCTCGTGATTGCTTGGCAACAAAATGGGGAAACGAAAAGTTTCCAAGTCTTTTCTTGATGTTATTCTAGTCTCAACGCGTATTAGACCATCAATGCCCTTAATAGTACGAAAATTCAGTTTGTCATCGGTGAAAGATTCTCTTTGTACTTCCTTTAATACGAATTTTTCGGAAGTTTCTATTTCTTCTACTTCTAATTTTCCCTTCTTTCTATCTCTAGGATTTCTTTGTAAGTTTTTACAAAATCGTAAGACGTAGGAAAAGATTCGTACGATCTTATTGAAGGACGATATTTTCTGGAAAACTTCAAATCGATTGGACGTTATGTTTATTGCTGATATCACAGTCCTTTTCCGTTCTGAAAGAACGACTTCAATATCTGGAGAAGGTTCACTAGCTGGCCAATCTTCGACCGGGAGCTTTAACCACTCAGGTCCCTCCCACCATTGGGATTTCAACAAATCTTTGGGATTGCATCCCCGTGAAGGCAAATCCGCAGGGTTATATTTACCTTGAATATGCCGCCAATCTTCAATATTAGTTAACTTTCTAATCTCATTTACTCTGCTTGCAACGAACGTGGCCCAATTGTCAGTCTTTGTTATCCAGTACAAAGCGTTCATTGAGTCAGTATAAAAGAAAGTCGGCAAGTTCTTTAAATTTAGATCTTCCTTAACAGTGTAAGACAGTCTGGCTCCGATAGTACACGCAAGGATTTCTAGTCTGGGTATTGTTATCGGTTTTAGGGGAGCTACCTTCGATCTAGCTTGCAATAGTTGGCAGTTAACTATTCCATCTTTAACGTTTCTGACAAAAATCGAAGCCGCGTAAGCAGACTTACTCGCGTCCACAAACACATGCAAGGACGTATTCTCATCTATTTCGGGTATTCGTCGCGGAATTTCGATTTCATTCAGATATTTTAATTCACTAGCCCATTTTAGAAATCTTTTCCCTAAATTTTGATTAAGTTCTGTATCCCAATTAATTTTTTCCTTCCAACATTCCTGCAAGATTAACTTGGGTATTAGAGTAACAGGGCAAGTAAACCCAATGGGATCAAAAATTCGACTTAGCAATGATAAAACGGATCGTTTACTGAGGAAAAATTGATTTTCTTCCTTTATCTCACAAGATAAAGTATCACTGTTCAAATTCCATTTAAGTCCTAAGACTGAAACGATTTCTTTATAATCTTCTTCCGACATGTTCAAAACCGAAATTTCCTCATCATTTTCCGGCCTGTTATGCCTCCAACCCCTAAGATCAAACTGTGCAGATGCCATTATATCTTTTGATATTGAAATGAAGGAATTAACTTCTTCGATAGTATCCATACTAGCAACGCAATTATCAACATACATAGAATTTCTAAGTTTTAGAGCTGTTTCTCTTTTTGATTCCTCTACATTTTCTAAGTGATAATTGATAGTTGCGGCGAGTAAAAATGGGCTGGCATTTACGCCAAAAACAACTCGACAATGAGAATATACGATAAGCCTCTTAGGATCACCCTCCTCCCACCATAAGAATCGTAGGAATTTCTTGTCTGAGGGATCAACTTTTATTTGTTGAAAAGCTCGGCGAATATCCGATATAACCCCAAATTTCCCTAGTCTAAAGTTATTAATCAGTTTAGGGATCAGTACTAAGTTGTTTGGCCCCTTTTCAATACATTGGTTCAAGCAAACCGAATTTTGCCTATCCCTTGCAGAGCCGTCAAACACCGGACGAATTTTTGTAGTAGAGTTTTCTTTAAAAACCGGACGATGAGGTAAATAATGCCCCTTTTCTTTAATTAATTCTTCCGCATCAACAGGTTCAATTAATTTTTCAGCTTCCCATTCTTTGAATACGTTTTCGTATTCTTGTAGACAATTTCTTTTTTGAAGAGCTTTAACGCAAGATTTTAACCTCCTTTCAGCAACGTTTCTATTGTCTGGCAAATCAGGATGAACTTCTAACCAGGGGAGTGTCACCTGATACCTACCGTCTTCATCCCTTTTTAACGAACGAACAAAATGATCTGTTGCTGTTTGTTCAATTTCCGCTCGCGTTTGAGAAATATTCGGCTCCGTAATTCCGAGAGAATCAAGCGACCATAAGTCACAAATTTTGGAGTCACTAACATGAAGGGACAAAAGCGCTTCATCCGCGCCAAGATTCTCACCCGCTTTCCCCATTAACGTCCAACCCAATTTGGTCTGCATGGCTACAAGTCCATTTGTTAATCTTTTTATTTCTCCTGTAAATAATTCCCCGGCATAGTTCGCGCCAATCAATCCGTGAATCTCATTTGCATCTTTATCAAATAAACATAAGTTTTCATTTACAGTTAAATCACTTGGATAAATTCCGTGCGCTTTAAATGAGTCAATAATTTTCTTATTATCCAATTTCGGAATCGGTGTACAGATCGTTTTTTGTTCCAAAACATTTAAAGTGCAAGAAAAACTATTATCCAAACTGTTTAAATTGATGACATATTTTTTATGCGATTCTTTTTTCTTTATCCCTCCAAATAGACCATGAACAATAATTTCCTGTCCAAGGCTCTTTAATTCAAGTTTCTGCACAGCAAATGCCGATAGATAACTGGCAGAACAGCCAGTATCTATCAACATTCGAATCAAATGATTTTTTCTTCCCCCCGAAACATTAACTACAAGTGTTTGTAACATAATTTTCTCCCCCCCAGTAGAATTTCCTAAAACGTAATCCTTGTCTGTTTTATTATTAGAAATATCCGAAACATTTTTTTTCTTTATTTTTTGTTCCCGGAAACACATGATGGTAACGTGTCTCCCAGAGCAAAAACCGCATTTCAATTTTGCCCTACAATTGGATGACAAATGTCTTATTTTTATTTTATCATTTAAGCAACGAAAACAAGAGCCAGACGCCTTACATATATCAATTTTGTCCTCGATGCTTAGGCCACTATCGCATGAAGCAGAGCAATGTTCATGAGATTTACAAAATATGCATTTTTTATTTTCTTTTAATATTTTTTCTTCTGGCGACGATTCGTTTATTAAAGCAGATGCAGTCTGACCTTGTGACCTTGGATTGGTATTACTCATTCTATGTGTTTTGACTTCCTGAGGAAATGGATTTATATTTATGTACGTTATTTCTCTTGCTATTAGTTGAGAGGATAGAAATTCCAATAGCTCATCAATTACAGACAGTGTAGCGCTTTTGGTTCTTTTATTAAACTCTAACAACAAATCTTTGGGTAACAATTTTGTTAAAATAGGAACTAAAATGTTCGAATATGTTTCCTTCTTAACTGATAAACATTCCAAGCTTCTTATATTTTTCTGAATATGATCAACCATGTTTCGGAATGTTTTGACATCATTGGAGTTCTTTAGGGGGGGCGTATGAATGAGTTTTTCAATAAAAACATTAATTAAAATTTCTTCATTTCCAAAACGTTGCTTTAAGAGCTTTATTGCGTCGTCGTAATGCTCATTTTTTAACGAAAGGCCATCTATAACGCTAAGAGCCGGCCCCGCTAACAATGATCTCAAATAAATGAATTTGTCTATTTTGCTCAAATTTTCGTTTTTATTGATTGAAGAATCAAAGCAATTCCAGAAATTTGTCCATTCTGCGACATCACCATAATATTTTGGAATTGTCAATTTTGGTAATTTCACGCGATCTTTTTCCATTCCTTGAATGAAAGAAGTAGAATTTTGAGATATTATTTCATTGGAAGAAGTATTTGACACAGTTTCTTTATTTAAATTCTTTATGAATCGCAACGTTTTAAATTTTATTTTAGTTATTTTGTCTTGGTATTCTTCGACTAATTTATATTCTTCATCAATATCCTCTACTTTAATGAGGTTTCCTATTTGAGCATCGAGAGTTTTTAACTCCTCAATTTTGTTGTATAAAATTTCTAGTGCTTCTTCTAATTCACAGACAGCAATGTCTGGGGAAATTAGATCGTTTTCTATTTTTGCTATGTGTTTGGTGATCGATGCTCTGACCGCGCCTCGTCTCCTTTTCAATCTGTTTAACTCGTCCTCGGCCATATCAATAAATGTGTTTTTATCGTTTATCTCAGCTTTAAATATGTGAGTGTGTGTGTTTTCTATTGGTTTTAATATGTAGCGTCTATTTCTTTTTCATTACAGATCAATGTAAACAATACATATAAAACCTCTCAAAAAGTCAATAAAAATTTCTCTATATCAATAATGGCAGTCCCTGTTCGGGCGCCAAATATCAAATTTACTTTTAAAAATCTGATAATAAATCAATAAAAAGGTAAGATATTTCACTTACCTATATCATTTTGGGACGCCGGTATGTAGAGAAATGTCAATAATACAATCCATGAACGGTTTAAACGTTATTACGACGTTTATTTCTTTTCATAACACAGACACACACACATCACAAAGAAAACACACTCAATACACCTCAACACATAACAATATCAGGTACACATTACAAATTGAACCTTTCGGTTCGAATATTCAATATCTACTGAATTACAATTGGCGCTGCAGTCGCCTAACGTAACTCATCCAAATGGGCGGGGTTTCGACAACAGGTACTCCCCTCTCCAAAATTACATGCCGTTTTAGCGGCAGGACGTTCGAGGCCAACCGATTTAACACCTTTCAGTTTCGCTTACAGGACGGTTCGTCGGTGGAATCGAGCCTCGAATCTGAAATCCCCCAGTTCCGAAGTTGAGACCATACCACTAGGCTATCGTGACCCTCATGAGTTTTTAGAATGAGGTAAAGCAATGTTTTATCTGCCAACTTTTATAAAACAAAGGCATTTCCAATGAATGGAAGCGTCCTATGTGTAATTTTATTTATGATCAAAATTAATGTCAACATCAATGATTTTTCACCAGCCGTTCATAGTTCGAAATTTGTCGGCAATTTTAAAATTTACTGCACATATGAAGACATGGGTTTTAAAGAAAAAAAAAGTTTCAAGATGCCATTAATAAAATAAGTGAATGGGTTTAGTTTAGTTATATTAACGTCCCGTTTAAAGCAACACGAGGGCTTTTTTGGGACGGACCTCGTAATTTTGAACGACGGTCAGATGACGAGGACGACACTTGAACAGGCACCCCCCTCTCCACACCACACCAGCGGGAGGACGTTTGGCTTGACAGGCTTAACGTGCAAGGGACCCCCTCACACGACGGATCTTCGGTGGAATCGAGCCTCGAACCTGAAACCCTCCGGTTCCGAAGCCGAGACCTTACCACCAGGCCACCGCGGCCCCCATAAGCGAATGGGAAAAATAAACATTTTCACGATATCATCGCGAAATTCCGTTTCAATTTTTTAAAATAGAAAATAATGACTTCATCCATATCCAAAACTTAAAATGAGCAGTCAGATGATCTATAATGTTCTGAAGTTCATAGGAGTAATATTGAATTCAAAACTTATCTTTAACTCATAAATTAGTTATTTGAAAAGAAAATGTACTCTTTCTTAAATATAATGAAAATACTTTCTAGTTCGTGGTGCAAAGTAGAAAGCTCTTGCCCATTCAAAATAGACAAAAATTGAATTCGATTGAAACTGAACTATGGAAATGCAATAAACGGGTGTGCTGTGAAATCTATATTGAAACGCCTGATACTATTTACAACCAAGATTACAACCAATTTTAAATCTATGTCAAGAGCCTCTTTTGGAATTTAGATGACAGAAGCTTGTACTTAATCTGCTTTGTAAAAAAAAAGGTTGATTCTCATTCATTGCATTATAATGCTATTAATCCTAAATATAGTTCATTATTTTCTTTAAAATCATTTTTCACTCTCACTTTGGGTTTCGGATTGGGTCGATATAAATAGTTTCAATTTCCATGTCCTAAAAAAGCTAACAAATTTCCCCATTGAAAAATATAAATTTAAATTTTATAGGCATTTTTGGAGATTCAGAAAAATTGATAAACCTAAAGCATCAATGTATTCTTCACGATTATCGACAAAAGTTTTCTGGTTATAAACCTGATTTTCCCATTGGTATATGGCTGATTGCCTAGAGCTCATTTTTAAGAGATTTAAAAATTTCCGAAAGGTTACATACTATTTCTATTTTTACATCGGATTTATATGTAATATGTGGCGCTTTGATTAAATTAGAAAATATTAATCATAGAAAATTTATCTTCTTTACAAAGATTCTAAAGTGCCATTAAGTATTACAGAATATTAGCTCAGCAAGCCATTTCTTAGTACAAAATATGCGGAATGTTATTTTTTTAAATCTAAAAAAAGCAGAGATATATTATTTTGTTAGATCTTTGGACATTCAAAAAATGAAAAAGCTAACAAAGCTGCAAGAAGATGGCAGTGCTAGAAAATGTCCCGTACGTTACATCTTACATGCTATAAATCAATGAAAGAAAAATGGAGTATTTGGAATGAATAAAATCAAAATAAGTTGTATGAAATTTGAAATTCACCCATTAGTGAAACCTTTCAAATACTCTAATCTA
Source organism: Argiope trifasciata (assembly GCA_026543055.1). Classification (NCBI taxonomy): domain Eukaryota; kingdom Metazoa; phylum Arthropoda; class Arachnida; order Araneae; family Araneidae; genus Argiope; species Argiope trifasciata. The sequence goes on from JAPMOQ010015927.1 coordinate 4,983,817, forward strand.
AATCTAAGCAATCTGTTATTCTAAATCGTCTTTGAATTGGACACACTAGATTAATACATGAATATTTACCCAAGTCACAGCCTCCTCTTACATGTACACTTTGTTAATATCCTTTATCCATCAAACATATATTAGTGGAATGTTTCAGTTTCGATATATATAAATCAAATTGTTTTGGAAGTGGCAATGTTATATTAAAAGATATATTGGGGAAAATATCGGTCAATTTTTTTTTCTTTTGTTCTTATACGACATCGGAATTTATAAACATTCATTTAATATTTTTTTTTATTCAAAAGGGGGCTTGGGATTTGTAACAAATGGAATAAGTGTTTTCTTTTTTTTAAAAAAAAAAATATTTTGTGTTTTTGAGGCATCAAAAGTAAATTTTCTAAAATCTTGAGTTTAAAAAAAATTTAAATACCGATTTGATTTTTTAAAAATATAACTATAAAACCAGACTAAATATTGATTCGATTTATTTTAATATTTTATATAAATAAGAATTTTACTTTTAATTATTTTTTTAAACGTTATTTGAATTCTTTCTTATACCTCAGTATTTGAAAATAAGATTTTGACTCATTTATGTAAAAAATATAATAGCTTACATAGAAAATTTTCAGTCAACAGTTTTTAAAAATTGTCAAATTCAATTGATATTCGCATTTTAATTAAGAAATTGTTTTAAAAAGACTTTGCATATTATAATAATTAACATAAGTTTTACATCAAAAATATAAAAATATTTTAAATCCAAGAATGAAAAGTAAACAATCAAAATATTTTAATACTAATGCATTGTTTAATACTAATGCATCATAAATGCATTGTTTGACTCAAACTACATAAAATGTAATTATTTACTTCATTTAGATCAATTTAATAGTATTAAACAATATATATGCCTATTAATAATATTTTACAAATTGGCCATTGGAAAGGAATTTGAATGCATACCCTGTATAAATTCAATCCTGTATAAATAAAGATAATTTATTCAATTAATGATTTAAATATTGCAAACGATCATAGAATCCTTTGCCTTGCATTTTTTAAAGAAAATATCACATTTTATATTTATTTTATTTTATCCAGTCACGTGCTAAAAGTTGCATTTCTTCCGATTTAATTTGCGATGATAGTTTTTTTTTTAATTTGAACTTCCGTCAAAATGATGGCAACACGGTGATAAAACCTAATTTTTTCCCTTTGACGTGCTCTTGCAGATTTTATAGAAACCTTAGCTTTGCATTTATTTTTTTAGAAACCATCACATTTTATAATGAAAAAAAAATATTGAATTAATGATACAGATATTGCAAACGATAATAGAAATATGTCATTAATTCGGGATTCCAATGCATATCTTGTCTAAATTCGATCAGGTTTACCGTAAAGAAAATTTATTGAATTAATTATTTAGATATTGCGAACGATCATAGAATCCTTTGCTTTGCATTTATTTTTTTAGAAAATATCACATTTTATGTATTTTTTATTTTATCCAGCACGTGTTAAAAGTTGCATTTCTTTAGATTTATTTTGCGATGATAGTTTTTTTTTATTCGGACTTCCGGCATTCTTTTATTTTATCCAGTTACGCGATAAAAACATGGGTATATTATTTCTTTAAAAATTCGTTAAAAATAGAGCTTACGTTATAAATTAAAAAAAAAAAAACTGGTACCGTTAGAAAGCTAATTTTTTTATCTTTAAATTGATATAAAAATCTTGTTTGTGCGATCATATTTTCGGAAGTTATAGCGGAAAAACGTCGAAATTTCGCTTAAATTTTAATTAATTCAAATTCTAATTAAAAATTCAAAAAAAGGGTTCCGAGGTGCACATTCCCGACCTCCAAGGTATACATGTACCAAATTTGGTAGCTGTAGGTCCAGTGGTCTGGCCTGTCGAGAGCCAACACACACGCACACACACATTGAGCTTTATTATAAGTATGTGACCGAAAGGGCGCCAAAAGTCTAACTCTGTCAGGATAGACTATTAAAATCAATAAATCATGCCAATTTAGTTAAAAATACATTTAATCTAATACTATAATACGAGGAATGGTTGCCAAGTCGAAAATCGCCCCAGAATTAATAAACTCCGGTAAACTTGGGGGTCTGGGGTTTTTGGACACGAGGAATCGATTGGCGCCGGTTTTGAAGCGCTACGGTCGAGCAGTTCGGAGTTACAGATAGGATATTTTCAAACTTTATTAGTTCGCCATAATCGCTACTTAAATTTTCAAGCGGTAACGTGCTGCCATCTATAGCCAATATGGTGAACTAATAAAGTTTTATGTTTATGCTGTTATAGGTTTATAATATGTTTCTTATGTATGTATATATGTTTGGTTTTTCTAAATAAATTTGTCAAAAATATTGAGCTTCAACACACTTCAATCTTTACCTTTACTTTACCTTTGTATAGAATAGTTCCCTTTCCAAATTCTAACTTTGTTTAGAATAGTTTACAATGCTGCACTTTAACCGGTTATCTTTTCACCAATTGTTTCACAAATTTTCTTATGGCATGTATTGTTTTGATAAATCACAATTGAAAATTTAAATCTTCGAGTTAGCTTTAATACCTGTTTTCTCCGAGCGGAGCTCGGTCACCCGCTGGTGACATTAAAGGACATGATTTACAAAGGGACAAAACTATTGAGGACAATAGCATTTAACATATATGCATAAAAATAATACTCGGGGATTATATCATGCTTTACATTCGCTTCCAAGACATGGACTGATTGTTCATCGTAACGACCTATAGAGGGCCGAGGAACAGTTACGGTTACAGACTCCCCCTCTGGCTCGTACGACGTCTCGGCGAAGAGTCAGCACTGTACTTCTTAGGTCTACCTCTTCTCTTGAGGGGAACTACAGGAGTTGTGTTCCTTTCTGGAGGCAGTTCATAAGGTTTCAGCATATTGGTATGGTAAGTTCCAAGAACTTGTCTGGTGTACTGGGATCAGCAAGGTCATAAATTGTAGGAGATCTGTTTGTTATTACTAGATAAGGGCTTTCTCTTTTTGGGAAAAACTTCTTGCTTCGTTTGCTGCTTTTACTGCTTATAGGATGTGAATTCACCCAAACCTTGTCACCAGGCTGATAGTACACTTGTCTTCTATTTTTATCAAAATATTTCTTTCTTTGATCCTGTTTTTGTTCTACCCGCTCTCTAATTTGGGGTGTCAAGCAGGAAAATTGTTTCAAGTAAGGCGTTATCTCTGCTACAAAATTGTCGTTTTCAATTAGACTTCTTAAATCGTGGTCTACATCGTCTGTTGTTCTTAATTCACGTCCAAATTGTAAATATACAGCAGTGTGACCAGTAGTATCACATTTTGAAGTGTTCATGGCAAATCGGATAATTGCCAACTTTTCTTTCCAGGTATCGTGAGTATCACCTACAACGATAGCTAGTTTGGGCTTCAGATCACGATTTTTCCTTTCTGATGGATTCGCCTGAGGACGATAAACTGGAATTAATTCTTGTTTGATACCAAGGAAATTACAGGTTTGCTGCATTACCGCACTTACGAATTGGCTACCGTTGTCAGAAATTAGTTTTCGTGGTAGTCCATAGCGAAGGAGAACTTCTTCTATTAAGATTTTCGCACAGTTTCGTGCAGTAGCATTTTCTAAAGCGAAGAGCTCTACCCACTTTGTACTGGTATCCTCTATTAAAAATATCCATTTCTTTCCAGTTTGAGTTTCTGGTAAAGGGCCAAAAAGGTCGATGGCCAAAGTTTCGAATCTTTGAGCATAAATGGGCGTTCTCAATAATCCAGCAGGTTTTTGATTACTTGGTTTGTACCGGTTGCATTCAGCACAATTTTTTACATATTCGGTAATAAATTTTCTCATTCCGGGAAAGTAGTATCGAGAAGCAATCTTGAAGTACGTTCCTTCAGCTCCACTATGCCCTGCAGTGGGTGAATCGTGGTATTGCTCTAATACTCGTTCTCTTTCATTACAAGGAACAACAAGCTGTGCCTCCTCAGATTCAGTGTCTGGCGAATATCGATAAAGGATGCCCTGATTCATGAGACATCCTCTACTTGTCCAATTGATAAAGTCTTCATCTTTCTTTCCACTTTCAAAACAATCAATATTTTTTCTTACATCCTCATCTTTCATCTGTTCATCGCGGATGTCTTTAGATCTTCGAGATGGTAGGTCAATAGATATAGTGTTGAGGTCGCACACAAACTTTTTTTTCATGAGTTGGTCTAGACAGGAGGTCTGCGACAACGTTGGACTTTTCAGACGTATAGTGAATTTTCGGGTGAAAAGATTAAATTTGTAGAGCCCACCGAGCTAGTCGACCGGATGGCGATTTTATGCTCATCAACCACTTCGAGGGTTGGAGATCCGTTGCGATGATTATTTCTTGGTTCTCCACATAACCACGAAATTTTTCCAAAGCCATACAACAGCAAGAGCTTCTCTTTCTGTTGTCGAATAGTTCTTTTCCGCTGAACTTAGTAATCGGCTTGCATACTCAATGACGTGTTCTTCTGAGCTTTCTCCTTGTATAAGAACTGCACCTAGTGCATAATTACTTGCATCAGTTCTAATTACGAAAGGCTTGCTTCCATCAGGTTTTGATAACACGGGTCGTGAAATCAACCTCTTCTTTAATTCTTTAAATGCTTTCTTTTCAGTTTCACCCCAAGTCCAGGATTTATTCTTTTTTGTGAGATTACTGAGTGGTCTCGCTACTTCTGAAAAATGTGGAACATATCTTCTGAACCATGAGCAAGTCTGTAAAAATGACTGTACTTCTTTAACGCAAGTTGGTTCAGGAATTTTCTGCACAGTTGCCACTTTTTCAGGATCGACTTCAATTCCTTGTTCAGTAATATAATGTCCGAGATACTTCACTTTGTTACAAGCAAAATTGCATTTTTTCCGGTTAGCAGTAAGTTTAAACAGAGAGAGTCTATCAAATACTTGCCTTAAGTCTGACAAATGCTTATCAAAACCTTCAGACAAAATAATAATGTCATCTAGATATGAGAGGGTAAAAACATCCTTTAGTCCAAATCTGAACTTATCTATAAGGCGTTGGAATGTTGCGGGAGCGCTTCGCAAACCAAACGGCATCCGCAAGAATTTGTATGTGCCGAAAGGACAAATAAAAGCAGTTTTTTCTTGATCCGATTCATAAACTTTCACTTGGTGGTAACCAGCTCTCAAATCTATTGTGGACATATGCTTAGTTGATTTAGCCTCATTCAATAAATCATCCATTCTAGGCAGAGGATAAATGTCAGGAATTGTTGTTGCATTCAATTTCTTGTAATCAATGCACAAACGAACAGAACCATTAGGTTTTGGAACCAATACAACAGGACTTGCGTAAGGATTCTCGCATTCCTCAATGATACCCTCGACTAGTAAGGATTCTAACTCCACTTTTAACAGTTCCTTCTTCGCAGGAGTCATTCGATATGGAGGCTCAGAAACAGGTAAATTATTTCCAGTTTGTATACGATGCTCAATGAAAGGAGTGGGGTCACCCCCTGGATGAAAGCATGGCTCAAATTCTTTTAGCAACGAGTTAAGGCTGTCACGTTGTTTGGTTGTCAAATGTTTACCTTCTTCTGGGCGTAAACAAAGACTATTAGTTTCAGGAGCGAAAAAATTGTTTTGCACTGAATTATCACTTGTGACTGAATTCATCGGACAAGAACTATTAATCTTTTCGACAAGACTATTATTCCTAGGTAAGGGAATATCTTTAGCAAAAGGTATTCTGCAGTTCGGTTTATCACCAAATTACCAGAAATTATTTTTCATATCCAAGACAATTCCTGATTTCTTCAAAAAGTCAACTCCAAGGAGAGTACGATTACCTTTAGCATGCGGCAGAAAATTTAAATCAGTGTGAAAAGTTCGACCAAGCACTTTGATCGGCACTGTAGTTTTTAAAACAGCTGATGTGGATTGTTGACCATCTGCCAAACAGATAGCAAGGTCAATTTCTGTGAACTTCTGTCCACGCTTCTTTAAAAAATTAAACATCAGTTCTCCCCCAACTGACTGACTGGCTCCTGTGTCAGCGCAAACTGTTCCCGTAGCTTCATATATTTCAATGGGAAGTAAGGCTACTGGAGAGGTATAACAAGTAAACATATTTATTGCATTAACTTGATCATTGTATTTCTTTGAAGAACAATTTGGACATTTCGATTTTATAAATCCGGGATTACCACAACCATAACAATAAACAGAACGTTCCACATGTCGTGATGACTTATAGTTTGAATTAGAAATAATATTGGTGTGAGCACACCAAGGATCTTTCTCAAATTTCATGAATTGGGTTTTCTTGAAGTTCTGCCCACTGGTATTTCTAGAAAATTTTGGTTTACAGAATTCTTGCGATTTCAGGGGTTTTACTAATTTTTGATTAGGTAACTTTATATTGTCATAGGAATACAGTTTTTCACCTAACAGGCCAGGATCATTAAGTATTTCCCAACTATCTAAATGATGATTTTTATATTCTGTAGGACAATTTTTCTTAATTTGATCAGCAAGGATTAGATCTTTTAATTTTTCGAATGAGTTAATTTCCAGTTCATTGAGCCAACCTTCCAAGTAAGTTCGAAGCTCGAAAAAGAAATCTTTCCAAGTGGAATGATCACGTTTCTGATGTCGACTAAAAAGAATTCTGAAACGTTCTGCTGTCAACTTAAATCTTTGTAATAATATTGTACGGATATGGGTGTAGTTCTTAAACATTTCTTTAGGTTCTCTGGCTATTAGTTTACTTATATCACTTGGAAGTACACCAATTAAATAAGATACCCAGTAGTCATCAGATATATTTAAAAGCTTCATCTGTCTTTCAAACATAGTTAAAAATAATGACATGTCATCTGTTTCAGGGCGAAACGTTGGCAAACTGTTTGTAAGTCAAATCGCTTTGGAGAAGACTCAATTTGATTAGGATTTGACAGATTTTGGAGTTTTCAAGTTCAAATGCTCTTTCCTCAGCTAGTTTTACTGTTTCCAATTTCTTTGCTTCTACTTCTTCAAACTTTTTCCGTTCGTCAACAGTGTTGTTGAATGTATCAGTCACAAATTGTTTGTTATCCGTAAAGAATGCAGATTTAGTTATTTTATCATGTAAATCAATTATTTTATCTTGAGGTGTTATATCTAGGCCTAATCCCAATGCCAAATTATAGAGGTAAATTTTTTTCCCTTTAGATAGAAAAGCCATTATTCCTACTAAATTATTAAAATGAACTACGAAGTTAAACAAGAAAATTTGACTATGAAGGAACAGTTATACACCTACTATCACTTTTCAATATACAAAAAAAAAATCAATAAAATTATCAGAATACAAATTATTCAAACCTTCAATTTTTTTTTCAAGAAATACAAAAATTATAATCAAGTAGGAAATAACATAAATTTTCAACAAAGGAAAAGTATATTTATGTTCAAAATAACTTTATGCGTTTATGTTTTTAGATGTAAGCATCGCATAAAGACAGAAAGAAAAGTTTTATCACAATTTTACTCTCTGAAATGCTCAATATTTTTTTTTTCTTGCTTAAATACCAACTCAACAAAAATGAAAGTAATTCAAAAGAAAGAATAATAATATTCTCTTTATCTAATAGCTATTCAGACAGGAAGAGACTGGTGTTAAATCATTCCGATTTATGCTTACTCTGCGTTTTTCCCGTCTGGACTTAGAATCCTTACTCCTATCGAAATAACAAGTATCCACACTGACTTTAATTTACAACTTTCGTTTTTTTAAATTCGTCTGTATTGACGATATTAAACATTAATTAACACAGTTATCAGATATATTTTAATAGCAACAAAACTCTGCGTGCTATTTTCAAATAAATTAATTCATCAGGTTTGATAGAATTAAATTTCAACTGATATTAATAAGATTTAATGCACCAATTCTGACACAGGTTTCTTTGGGTGAAGAACAGAAACATGATTAAAACAAAACATCTACTTTCATTGAATCAAAACTTAGGTTTTTCTTTGGTAAATTATTTCGTTGACAGTAACGGAATTAAATCAACAACAATTACCAATAATATTTACAAAACAAAACACTTATCTGGTACTTTTCTTCGGAACGAAGAATTACAGATGGTTTATTTTCATCATAACCTAGTTATCCAGAATGGCAACAAAAAAAAGCTGAAAAGGGAAATGAGTCCCTGCCTTAGAACGTAAACATTGATGTTTCAAGAGTTTAATATTGATTCGGGCCCCACGTTGGGCGCCAAATTATTGTGACCGAAAGGGCGCCAAAAGTCTAACTCTGTCAGGATAGAGTATTAAAATCAATAAATCATGCCAATTTAGTTAAAAATACATTAATGACATTAAAGGACATGATTTACAAGGGGACAAAACTATTGAGGACAATAACATTTAACATATATGCATAAAAATTAATACTCGGGGATTACATCATTCTTTACGTTCGCTTCCAAGACATGGACTGATTGCTCATCGTAACGACCTATAGAGAGCCGAGGAACAGTTACGGTTACAAGTATAGATAATTCATCAAAGGGAATTATATCATTTCTACGTTATTTGTAATAAAAATGTTTTAAAATATTATAATTTGCCATAAATATAAACAATTTAAATGTCGTTATCTTAAAGGTAATGGACAACAGATTGACATTTCTCAAATGAGCAGGAATTAATGAGAATCTGAGCTTACAAATACAACAATTGTATTGAAGAACTTTTTTACATTTGCTTCTTTATTAATATTTTTAATAGCTTTGGCTGAAAGTGCGAGCAACGAAAAAAAATCAGTCATAAATTTTCTCTTAAAAAACATTTTAATTTAAACAATCCGAATATCAGTTTTAAAAAAGTCGATATTGCAGTCATTAATTGAAGAAAAAATATTGTGCTTGCTAAATATGATGCACCTTTTCTTCTTACTTTTTATATAAAGCAAGGGCGATGACCGTTTCAGGAAAAGTAATTTATGTGAAAGCCGCAGTACCGATTCCTCGGGGAAGCTGGTGCAGAAAGAAAAAGATGCATTATACCGCTAAAATGAAGGTATGTAACTACACATTTAGTGGATAGCTCTGGTTATCTTATTTTAGATTATACTGAGCAAATTAGAAATTTTTTTAGAAGTAATTACATTACTTTCAGGTTCCTGTTTACAATTATTTAGACAGTATTTTTCACTTTAAGCAAAAATATTGTTTAGGACAAGGTAATAAAATATCCCTCTAAAATGCGATAGGAGAACATGAAAGGGAATTAAAATTTATCATAGCGAAATTTCCTTCTCACGTCGTTATTTCTTTTCTTTTCTTTCTTTTTCTTTTGAAAAAAATTAGATCAATTAATAAATTTAGTTACTTTTCAATTAATGGATTCTGTTTCTTCTGAAATCAAACATCGCTTAATGTTATGAAAGTTCCACTGAGTTTATTAGAAAAATGATATTTAAGGAAGAAAGTAACACGTTAACAAGCCTGAAAATAAACCAGCAAAGGGTATTTACAAAAACCAGCTTGAGCGACCCCCCAAAAGTTTCTCGCATACTCTCTTACAAACTTGTTATGCCAGAGAACACCTTACATGGTATTAGCCAATAATAGTTACGAAATATTAACTTTTGGCGTGAATTTTGCACTTCTACTGAATCTATCGGGGCATCGTTCCTTGGCGATTGATCGCAGGCAGCTATGGCCGATTTTCACAACATGAGACCACAAGCACTAAATTATTTTGAGGCCCTCTGCTAGGTAAATTCTATTTATAGAAAGAAAGTAATATGAATTTTAAATATTTAAGCTTTTAATTTTAACTTTGTAGAACTTTTTAGCAATTCTTACATTATATGTATACATTAAATAGATGAAAAAAATTGCACCTTTTCTTTACAAGAAAAATTCTTATCATAAAAGGCGGGGCCGGCCATGATGGCCGGAGAAGGCAGGTGCTATGCACCCGGGACCCATGACAGATGGGGACCCCACCATGATTAAGAATTAAAATAGTGTTCTGAACAACAATACTGTTACACAAACTAAAAACAAACAAATTTATTTCCATGTGACTGCCTGAGCATCTACAGACAACTTTATTAGGCAAAGATCGCAGTGATATCTATAAAGAGGGGTGAAAAGTTCATTTAAGAATAAGGAAATCCTCTTCAAACATGTTAAGACAGAGCGGAGTGCCCGGCGCCCAGAAGTACAGGTTGAAGCTGGAATCAACTGGACTTGTAAATCATCAGCTACCTACTTTGTCTATATCTAATGTAATTTTTTTATGTGTGCATCTGAGTATGTTTGTTTATATTAAGTTGCTCAAACAAAAAGTAAAACGACAATAAATTAAGAGATCAACTCGTAGAATACACTCTTTGCAAAGAATAACTATAAGGAATAAATTTATGATCGGCTGTTGATAAAACAAATCCAGATTAATATAAGGAAATGGCATGCTTTAAACTACTTTTTCAAAGAATTGCAGATGTGACTCTATTTTTAGCGTGTAATAATCTTCCCCTTCGTGGAACCCATGAAATAATAGAAACGCCTAATAATGGAGATTTTTTAAGTGTAATCGAATTGCTAAATAAGTAAGACTCAATGATAATGGATCATATAAACAGACTAAAAAATTCAACACTCTAAATCAGTGATTCCCAAAGTGGTCTATATCGACCCCAAGGGGTCTATGACAACCTGCAAGGGGTCTACGTCAGCGAAAAAAAAATTGGGGGGTCCATGAAATGAAAATGGGGATCTACGATAGTAAATCTCAACACATACACTGATAGTGCCTATTTACTCACATCATACTATCTTATAATATCAAAACGTTTACATTATTCATAAAAGTACCTATGAAGTAAAAAATTTGATTAAAATGAAAATGAAATTAAAATCATTGGACATCATTAGCCGAGGAGATTTAAGATTAATCCTTACAAAATTGACGCCAAATGTTGATAATTTATTGTTAAAGCATCAGGCTCATCCTTCTCATTAAAAATATTGACTTTTTGCTTATGTTAGTTTATTTTATGTTTATTTCATGTTACATGGATTTTACATAACAGATACGAAATTTTATTTTGAGTAGTATAAATTTAAATTCAATTAATAAATTTATAAATTAACATGTGTTTTTACTTTCAGTTTTTAACAGTAGACTTCACTACAGTTAGAAATTTACAGGAAATCAATATCAGGTAAGTAGGGGGTCTATTTAATACGCAAAAACATGGCAAGGGGTCTACGACACAAAAAATTTTGGGAAACTCTGCTCTAAATTGTCAATGATTTAGTACATACCTTGCAAGATTAAATTATTTCAACCTTAAGAAATGAAGTTATAAACAAAACTAAAGAAAATGTAAATTCAACTACATATTGCAGACCTAATTGGATTCTTTTTCTGATATTCCCCTTAAGAAAACTTCAATATTTATTAGAAACATAAATTCCAAAGAGAAAAAATTAAATGAGTCATTTATAGGGTTTATTGAAGTAACTGGTGTGACAGGAAAATGAATAGCAAATGATGTATTCGAAACTATTACGTGAGCTTTATTTAGATATGATGGATTGTAGTTGACAGGTATATGACAACAGTAGAAACACGAAAAAAAGTATAAAAGTGTAAAATTTAGAAAAATTTCTCTATTGCTCTCATGCAATCTATATGTGCGCCTGACTTATCATACTCTTTTAATTTATTGATTTATGATTTCGCTTCCAGCGGTATATATTACTTTTTTTTTTTTGGTTTTTGTAATGTTTGTATTGCTTATTTCCTGTATCTACAGAAGGATGCGAAAATCTACAAAAGCATTTAAACATTACTCTCAAACCATTATGCAATACTCTTTTGTAAGCCAAAATAGATAAAATTAAAGCCGTTTATATATAGTGTGAGTAAACTTGTAAACCCTATATATATAACTCTCATAAAAACATTTTCCTCTTTTCTTCTAAATAGTCTTTAAAAAGTTGATATAAATTATAAGGCATTGTGCTCCAAAATAATACAATGAAACAAAAATATATCACAAAAAGCACTGTTAACCTAATTTCAGTTTATTCGCCAATTTTTGTCATAGAATGAGAAATTAGGTTTATGACTAAGTGATTGACTAAACAAATAAACAAAATTCCTGTTAATTCTAAAATTTATATATTTTATTCAAGAGCTCGAACTTACTTAGTTTCAATTTAATATAAATTACACAAAACTATAAAGCGCATACACATGCAGTGAAAAATATAAGATGCTACATTGTTGACGGCTGGAAATTGACTGCCAGAGTTTTAGTTGGAGCCGCTAGAGGGCGCATGCAATTGTTACACTTCCCTCTGCTTCCATGAAATCGTCCTCGATAAAGAACCAGCAAGTTTCATATTTTTAGGCCTACCTTGTTTTCTAAGAGGTGCTATTGGTGTAGTGTGACCAAGAACTTCATCAGGATTATCTGGATAGGACACTTCCTAGTTTGTTGGGGACCACCTTCATCTTGACCGTGATCGGTGATCGCTGTACTTGTCTCCCACCAACTTGATTCGGCGAATACTTAAATCGGTATCCTCCAATTTATTAATGGCATTTTTCATGTCAGAAAAACTTACGAATCCCACAACTCCTTCATTTCGTCTTTGCTTATGAGTATCGGTATAAGTTACTTCAAGAGCTTGCCTCATATATCTTTTAACTCCTGTCAGCTGACTCGATAATTAAATTCTCCACAAAGAGCCGGTACTCTGTTCTTGCGAGTGGACCGTACCTTTTGTCTCGTCCACAATATTGACGTCCTCTACGCATTGGTGCTCGATATTCCCTATTTCTATCTCGATACATGTCATTACCTTTTAGAGATCCTCTAGCATGCTCAATAAAGAAAGAGGCTTCTCCACCTACTTCGAAGACAGATTGATGCTTGGTAAGCATTGCATTTGTTTCGATGTATTGGGGAACAATAAGTTGTTGCCCTTCATTCTCAAGTAGATGATATGTGTTTATAAAGACTGGTCTTATATATATTCATTCTTGCTTGTTGATGTGGCTCAGCAAAATCATAAATTTTACTATGTTTCTCGTAGCAGTACCAATTATTCACACAAAGATTCAACATTATTCCGGCTGTCTGAAGAAAACCAATTCAGAGCAGAGTAGAATTATCCTGGGCATCAGGCAAAACAATAAATGGTGTTTTGATTTTCTTACCTTGCAGTATAACAGTTTGTTCTGTGCAAAAGATAGCTTTTCTTAACACGAGACCATCAGCAAAAAATATTATCATCTTTGTCTTTTCGAAAATGGCTCCTTGCTGGAAAAGAATGTTGCATTGCGTCTCACTGGCAACGGAATGACTTGCACAACTGTCTGCAAATACAGTGCCACATACGCCATTAATACTGATTTTGAGAACAGCATTTCTTATTGAAGAGGAAAGACAACATATGTTTATTGCACTAAAGTAAGATGAATTTTTATTTTTTGTAGGATTACATTGATGACATTTGGTTTTAATAAAACCTGGTTTACCACATCCATAACAAGTCAAAGGCTTTCAATTTTCAAATATTTGGTCTTTGCGGTTTACAAATTTTTGAAATTTGGCGGCGTTTCTTTGACCTTATCACTACCTCCGTTTCTGGTGTATTTAGCTGTTTTAAAAGTGAAGGTTTTCGTCTGTCAAATGATTGACTTTAGTAGTTTGTTGTCTTGATTCATACATCTTTGTAGTCGTCCAGTGACTGTATTAACTCTGAAGCTTTAATTTTACTACAATTGTCAACAAAATGTTCTTTATTTTCATTATTAACTTTTCTTTTAATTTGGTCAGTGAGTACTAAATCCTTAAATGAGTCAAAAACATCGACTTCTAAGTTGTGTAGCCATTCTTCTAAATAATTGCTTAGATCGTAAGCAAAATATTTCCATAAAGTTCCAGGTTGTCTCCAAGTGGCGAGTTTTATACTAAGCGATTCAACATTTAATTTGAATCTTTGGAGCAATGTATGTGTAGTGTATTTGCAATCTACCAATTTATCTTTTGGTTCCGAAAGAATAAATCGACAAACTTCAATGGGTAGAAGAGATAGGATCTTAGCAACGTAATCAGCTTTCTGTACATTGAGCTTTTCACATTGTCTTTAAAATAGTTGCAAGTAAAATGAAATGTCAGATGTTTCCACAAACTTAGGGACAAACTGTTGAATATTTATTGTTTTTGCAGATACATGGCCAGTAGTAGCACTGGTGTTAGCATTTGAAGCATTGAGCTTAAATAGTTCTAACTCTAATAAATAATTCTCTATTTGTTCGCATTCCACTTGTAATCTAGTTTTAGTTATGGTTTCTAACAGATTTTTAGTGAATGCCTCATCGTAGTCCTAGAATTAATAATTAAGTTCTTTAATTAGATGACTTTCATATTCTCTGTTGCAACAAATCCTAATTCAGAAGCTAAAGTTGCTAAGTCCTCTTTCCGAGCTTTTGTAAGGTACGCATGACCAAATATTTTAAGTCGGATAATTTTATAAGTCGGATTTTTTTTATTTATTGATAAGTTTACCTAATTAATATATTCAATGATCAAAGTTAATCAGTGTTGGAGTTCACTTCCTTTAAATAATATCTCTTATTGCAAAACATATTTTTTAAAAATATTACCGTAATTTTGAACTTTTATAACACTCGATAATTTCTTAAAGTCACCTTTAAAAATATCGAAATAATTAATGATTTTAATAATGTTATAATGAAATTTAAATAAATCATTCAATGTTGAAAAAAACATATTTAAAACTTGATTTCATTTTGATCAATTAAAATAAAAAGAACTTTGATGCAAACCAATTTATAATAAGTGCGAAATTTATAAACCGAAATAAAATAAAAGGAAATTAATTGTTCTTAAACAAACACAATTTACACATTAAAAAATAAGAATAATTCGTACAAAAAACAGCTATTTCAGGAGAAAAAATACCAAAGGGCATACAAATATTTCTTCTTCAATTATAAAATATGAAAAGTTTATTAATCAGCATGAAATAGACTTATTTCGAAATATTTATTCCATTAGTACGCTATAAAACGTGTCTTTTCTCTTAATTTCAATATCCAACAATATTCTTTATTAATTCGAAGAGAAAAAAAATTGAGCAACCAAAATCACATAAAAGTATTACGTTTATCAGAATACAACCTTCTTTCTTTCAGGGAATTTATCTTTTAGAAAAACAAATAAAATGCAATCATAACTCAACAGAAAGAGTAAAGGAAAAGAGAATCACAAATGCTTTTGCCGACTTGTTAACACATGAATGATTCAGCGTTGAGAATAAAATTCGCTTCTTAATAACGAAACTATTGATAGTAGCCATTATTCTTATTAGATCATATATTCAATATTAACTATGCAGTTTTAATTAAAACACTGTTATTCCCATAAATAACAAGATAGGCAGATATCTTTTACAAATAAAATGCAATGCAAAAAACAGGTAAACAAATCAAATGAAATACTGGTATCCAGAATAATTCAACGGTGTCTTGAAGATTTGCTAGAAGTTATATTTCAAATTATTCCAAACAATCAGCAGCGATATTTATGCCAAAGGATCAGCAGTCCACATCATAACCTGCAAAGAAAACATCGAGTCAACTTCCAGTTGAAATTTTATTTTTCAATAGAGAATAGATTTCGGAATGAATTGGTTTTTATTCGAGTCACTGGTTTGGCGGCATTTGTGACTAAATAAGTTTTTCATAATCAAATTCTTGTACTACCTCATTTTCAATAATTAATAGTAAAAGCTTTATTTAAATGAGGTTGTCTCATTATATTTCGTAAATAGTTATTGACGCGTTTTAAAACAGGAAATGGTGTCTCATGATTTGAATTGAAAAGCAAATTAGCAAAGTGAGAAAAAATCTGTTTATCTGTCTATCAATCAATCAAGAGATCAAATAAAATTCCAATATCTTTCTAGAAACAGTTTTATATCACTCTAATTTCTAGAAAAAGATTAACTTTTGGTATATACATATTTGAATACTTTAAGCGCATTCCATATATTCTAGAGCCTCATTTCACTCAAATTTTACCTGGGATAAAAAATGCATAATATCACACAAAGCAAGCAAATGAAATACAATAAAAATTTTACAGCAGACAAATTTTTATAAAAAAAATGTTTTATTTTATTTCATTTACTAGCCATTTTTTGCTCCCAGCTGGTTCGTCGGCATTAACGCTCACTAAAACTGTCAATCAAATAGGTTATGGTACTTGAAATGGTACGTTTTTTGAGAAATTTTTTAAGCTTCAAACTTTGATACTTATATAACTCTTACTGTTGTATAAGCCTTACACGCCTTCTATTCATTGTACTATGTATTTCTCTAATTATCTGTCAATCCTGAAAATCTGAGCTTTAAATTGAAGCAGAAGTGATTAATATAAAAATAACCAATTTTTTGTTGAACAACTCAGCATATACATAGCTTTAATATGAGTGCAGGAAAATGAATGGTGCAACGCTGTAGTCTCATTTGCTCTTCGGAACATTTTTGTATTTTTTATGCAACATCCCAAAGAAGAAATCAATAAAAAATATCTGATTCATCCTACAATTCCCTTTTTAATCTTAAATTTCAAAAGAATTACATGGAGTGAATAATATTTCATACTATTTAAATTAATAAATGTAATTTTGAGAAAAATATGAAGTTTTAATTTTATACAGCACTTTGGTATTTAAAAATCAATCATATTCAGTGAAATATTTTAACGTCCCTAATTTTTAAATAAATAAATTTTTTTAAAAACTTTTGTATTTTTGAAAATATTATGAATTTTTATTACACATACACACACAAACGATTTTCTTTATCTGAAACTGCTTTTGAAATTTAATGATTCTTCACATAAACAAATAAAGATGTGGGTGTATTATAATGCAATAATACGCACTCGTACATTTTTATTGAAAGCAAAGATTTATTAATTTTCAGAAGCAGAATAGGGTAAAGAAAATTCATTAAATTTCAAAATTTGTATAAACAGTTTCAATTAATCTACTTTTCAAAGCATCATGTTAGTTGTTGCAAAAGTGTTCAACTGCTTAAAATAAATTTAATAAAAAATGTAAACATATTTTAATTTATGTGCTAAAAACTAAAATATAGAATTTTTACAACTGTCTTATGTTAAATTAAAAACCCATTATAATAAATATTGTAAAATTTTAAGATAAATTTTGAAATTAAATACAGAGTGGCGCCACTGATGTGTAATGAGAATTTTAAAAAATTGAATTATCTGATTATTAACTATTGAAAATATTGAAATAGTGTTTAGTCACTAAAACTATGAGTTATCATATCTCTAACATTCCAGAAAAGGATTTAGAATATGTAATGAAATCTCACCATAACAAAATTTAGATGTTTTTCAAATAAAAATTAAATTCTCTAATTTTTTTATATTTATTGCGCTGGACAATAAAATGTCAGGCGTCACTAATAGAATCAACGTTTATTTGCATGTATAGAAGTTCTTCAACATGGGTCATTTGTCTTTAAAAAAGTGTTCTTTTTACTATACGAAGTCAGAAGAGAACATCTGGTTTTTTTCTGTTTGGAGATGGGGAAAAAAACTCAACCAACTGATTTATAACAGCGCAAAGAACTTTTTTTTTCTTTAATTTTGCTATTTCAGTTGGTAATTTTTTTTTCTAATAAAGTTGACCCAGTTTTTGAGTTACATATTTATTCCTTTTAACTTTTATTTTTTAGTTAATCTTTCCAGAATCTTTCAGTTATTAGAAAACAGTTAATATATTTAGTTAAATTTGAACTATTGGAAATATTCTATGTTTCATATGCTATCTAATTATTATATATATTTTGATATATTTAGCTCAGCTAAACTGCGAATGACAACACTGTATTTTAGTTTATGTGCACAGAGAAAGAGCTTTCGAATTACTTTTTCTATTTTTAAAGAAAATTATACGCCATAGATGCTTTCGAATATCTTTTAGTTGTTTAAAGCAAAGATCCTTTATCAGCACCGGTACTTTTCCTTTATAAGGGCTCAAGGAAAAAAATTGTAAAAAAGTCGTCAAAAATACAAAATTACGTCAAATTTAAATTCAAGCACGTTTTCACAGGGCTCGCACTTGGCGACTTTGTTCGCGTTTTTTTCATATTGGCGACATTTGTTTTGTCATTCGCTTTGCGTGATGACTTATATTTGGCTCACATTGGCGATATTTTGTACCCGTATAACGGAAAAATATCTCTGCATCTTAAGTTTAAAGCCAGATAACATCCTCAAGATTGAATGATCACTTTTATTCTTGTGGTCATGTTATCTGTCTCCCATCCATAATGTCCCGAGTTCGATCATAGCTACTGCCAATAGCAACACACGCGTTTTGTAATGCAAGCAAAATGGCTTATATTTAAGGAATGAAAATAAAAACTGTATATCATGTCTGCCGTTCTATTATTTAATATTAGTTAACTGTATTATTAACTGTTGTTAACTGTAACCCAACATAACTGATTTGTTTTGAACGTGTTTTGATTTGAGTTTCGGTTTGTGGGTTAATTCCCAATAAACGGTACGCTCCTTGTTCGCCATCTTGTTTTTGGCGACTATTGGCGAAACACGACTCCGCGAAGCACACGCCAAGTACCTAAGCCTAACACGCAGACCGTAAACGGTATATTTTCATTACAATTAGGACAAGTATAATGACTAGCAATCAATCCTACACTCATACAATAATTAACAACATCCAACTTACCTTTCTTTTCCAATTCAAAAAAAAAAAAAAAAAACCTCAAATTCACTCGGTCTTGTTTCGATCCAGACAAAGAAGCCATTATACTTATAAAAACCAGAAATTAAAACTTAAAGCCAAATAGAAATTACAAAAATTTAAATACTATAAAATTAAACAAATAAAAATTTTGAAATAAATACGATTGAAGATACGTAGAACTGTACCACACCACAGATTGAAACAGTTTGAAATGTAGATGAAAGTTTTGAAATTCAAACTAATTGGATGAAACAATGAAAGTTTTGAAATTCAAACTTACTTCCTACAACTTTGAATATAATTGGATGAAACAAGAATTACATCATCATGACATCACATCGCAAATTACGAGGTTACCATATTTTAACGGGAGAAGTTGCCAAGGAGAAAATAAATATCGCCCGAGAAATGGCGCCAAACAAATCGCCAAAATAGAGCGTACCGTTAACTGGGATAGAGCCCGGTTTGTGTTCTGAAAAATAAGCGCAATGGATGCAAGAAAACGCCTGTTTATTTCATCTTGCACTTTCAGCTATATTTTAAGGGTCTTTCGGGTTTTTTTCTCCGCTCAGTAAGCACAGTTCATAGATGTGCTGGTAGCGCAATAGAGCATTACCTTGTGATAATACAGCATATATTAGTAACGGCGGGACTGTGTTTACAATAGTATAGCAAATCTTGAAGCTTTGAAGAAATCACGGAAAGCTGACAGAGCTGCTTTTACGAAAGTGCAAAATAAATTAACAGAGCTGATGACATTGGAAAGTGTTGATATTATCGAACTGAAATCGGAACTGAAAGGTTTTAAATTGAAAGCAGAGCGGCTAGAAATTACTCACTAGAGCAGTGATGGGGAAACTACGGCCCGCGGGCCAAGTCCGGCCCACGGAAAGGTTTAATCCGGCCCGTTTAAGAGTGCCCTCGTGAGAATGTTTGAACGCATTCTTACTTCATAATTTGACGATCCACATAAAAACTAACTGCGGCGAAATTCAAAACACAACAGTATTCTGGAGAAATCCATCCGACCCAAACAGCTGACTCCTCTTCGCTCGAAACTTCTAACACTCTCGCATTTCCGATTCATTGTTCTGTTTTTACAAAATCCGCAAAACTCCAATTCCCGAACAATCCTTGCAGGTAGGTATAAATACAAGAGAGGCCACCCGAAGATCAGTTAGTTAGCGACTTAGTCAGTCATCTGCAACGACCCGCTGTGATTCGAGTTAATAGAACTGAACTGTAATACTCTCCTGAAACAAACTTTTCATACAGTACCATTAGTAGAATTTTATAAAAATTTAAGTCCAGATAATTTCCCAAATCTAATTACTCATGCAATGAAGATAATGACAATATTCGGCTCATCTTATATATGCGAACAAATCTTTTCAACAATGAAGCTTAGGAAGCTTAGTCTTAAAGAAACAGAATTACAGATGAGCACCTTTCATCAGTTTTAAGAATTTCTGCTTCGCAAATGGAACCGGACTATGATGAAATTTTGATAAAACAGTCTCAATTTCATTTTTCTCATGCAAAAAAATAAATAAAGTGATAATACTTCATATCAAGAACTTCACTAAATTTATTTTATATTTTATGCTTATAATTTTCTTACCTTTTGCTTTTTTACTATTAAAATAATATGTGTATGTAATAATATATGTATATGTTTATAGAACACATAAATTTTTTAACAATTAAGCATTATTCTTTGGCCCGCTACGATCGTCTAGTTATTACAAATGGCCCGTCTTAAAAAAAGTTTCCCCACCACTGCACTAGAGCGTCCTTTAACTTCTTTCTGAGAGTAAATTAGACACAGAATTTGAAGTGGTTGAAGATTTTCGTGATAGAGCTGTAAGGATTGAAACAAGAGCTAGAAGGTTTTTAAATCAGCAAAATGTAAGTGTAATCATAAATTCTTCCCAAAGTAACTATATTAAATTCTGATGATTGAAAAAAGGTTTAAATTACCTAAATTGGAATTCAGAAAATTGGGCGGTGGCGTTAAAGACTGGCTTTATTTTTAGCGCCAATTCGAAAAAATCCATGTTGATTCTGGTATCGAAAATTCTGTTAAGTTTCAACATTTATTACAAGCCACCGTTGTTGGCTCTTCGGCGAGAGAAATGATTGAAAGTTTTCTGCCAACTGGCGATAATTATCCTAAAGCAATTGATTGTTCATAAACAAGATTTGGTTGCAACGATTTACAAGTAGAGGTAGATGTTAGGGAATTGTTGAAGTTGGTTTTAAAAAACAGTAATTCAAATTTTTCGTCAAATAATTTATATGCATTATATGATAGTTTAGAGCAACAGATTCGTGCATTTGATACGCTAGGTGCTACAACTGACAAAAGTGCAGCTTTACTCTATCCTTTAGTTGAATCTTGTATACCAGAAAATTTTCTTAGAGCTTGGCGGAGGAATTCAAATTTTGATTTTGGCATCGATTCAAAAGATAGTTGATAATTTATTAACATTTTTAAAAACGGAAGTAGAAGCTGTAGAAAGAACTAACTTAGCTATGAATGGCTTTGGATTGAAGGATGAATTTTCATATAAAAGCGGAAATAAATAAAATGTGTACTGCATCTAATTTACTAAGTACTACTGCTGATTCAGAGAAATTGTGCATTTTCTGTAATGGTAAACATGAAACTTTAACTGCTGATTCAGAGAAATAGTGCACTTTCTGTAATGGTAAACATAAAGCTTTAGATCTCAAAAAATGTCTTATATTGATGAAATCAAAATTTTAAAGGCCACGGCCTGTTGTTTTAAATGTTTAAGAGTAGGGCATAGGTCTGGAAAATGCTTTATAAAATGTATCATCTATCTATACTTATAATAAAGCTCAATGTGTGTTTTGACGCTCTACAGGCCAGACCGTTGGACCTATAGTTATAAAATTTGGTACATGTATACCTTACAGATCGGGAATATGCACCTCGGAGCCCTTTTTTCGAATTTTTGATTAGGATTTGCATAAATTAAAAATTAAGCGAAATTTTGACGTTTTTTGGCTATAACTTCCGAAAATATTATTGCACAAAGCTGATTTTTATATTAAGTTAAAGATTAAAAAATTAGCTTTCTAGTGGTACCCATATTTTAGCATTCAACTTTAATTTCTGTTTTTAAAGAAATTTTTAAAACATATTTTTTAATAATATATTTCAGACAAAACAATAAAATTTTAAAACAAAAGATAAACAATGAATGAGCAAAGGGGAAAAATAGCTTTTATTAAACTGTTGTCATATTGACAGCAGTAATAAAAAAATAAATTAACTATGACTGCAAATTAAATCGAGAAAAATGTAACTTTCAACACGTGATTGGATGAAATTATTAAATGTTTCTATTTCAATGTTTTCTAAAAAATCTAAAAAATAAATACAAGACAAAGGTTTCTATAATCGTTTGCAATATCTATATCATTAATTCACTAATTTTTTTTCCATTATAAAATGTGATAGTTTCTAAAAAAATAAATGCAAAACCAAGGTTTCTATAATCGTTTGCAACATCTAAATATTTAATTCAATAATTTTTTTTCCATTTTTCGCTTTTTTTGAGAAAACATATTTAATATTTTGGCAACATAACGGATAAATTATTAGAACATTAAACTCAAAGTTTTTCCGAATAATGTTATCGACTCTTTAACTACTAATAACTGAATCTTTTAACTTTAATTATTTCTTAACTTTTATACTGATTTTAAAGAAAAAATAACATATATTTTTTATATAAAATATACGTCTCTCACAAGAAAAAAGAAATGTTCAAGACCAATTCAAAACAGAGAAAGGAAAAGAATCGCAACTTTTCAGGAAAACGAAAATCAAGAGTTTCATCAACTACAGCAAATGTCTAACAGACAAAGGACTAGTGATCCTGCTCAGATAAAATCTAAAACGGAAACTGAAAATATGATCAAAATGAATTTTGAGAAATCTGTTGGAACAAGTAAAGAAGGAGGGTACAAAGTTTCTCTCCCATGGAAAGATAATCTTCCTCTACCTGAGAATAAAGAGATTCCTATAAAACGACAAGAAACTACAACTAGAAAACTGAATCTTGAAGATTTATTTACATTATATGATAATGTACTCACAGAGTGGGAATCGCGTATTATTGAAAATGACCCAGTTGAGTCATTATCTGGCCACTTTGATCACTTTTTGCCTTACATAGCTGTTGTAAAACAACAGGGAACCACAAAAGTAGTCCAGTTTTTGATGCCTCCTCCAAACAAGTTGGATCACCATCATTGAACCAATGTTTAGAATCAGGACCGAATTAATTGGAACTGATTCCTAATATTCTTCTTAGATTCAAATAGCATAAATAGGTCATTATTGCTGACATAGAGAAAGCTTTCTTGCAAATAAGTGCGAGACCAGAAGATAAGAAATATTTTAAATTTAGGATGGAAAAAAAGATATTAATTGAAAAATTATGTGACACACTCGTGTGGTGTTTGGAGTGGAGAGTAGTCCTTTTCTTTTAGGGGCTGTACTAGAACATCACTTGAAAAAATATCTGAAAAATGCAAAGTACCACAAAAGAGTTGCTGAAATACTTCTGCGAAACTTTTACGTGGACGATTTAATCACAGGTTTTAATAACAAATCTGAGATATTACCTTTTATTGAAGAGACTCATCTTATCTTAGCTGAAGGAAAATTCAATCTATGAGAATAGAAGTATACTGGAGATAATGAAATTCACCAAGTAACTTCAGTATTAGGATTGATTTGGGATTGTAAATATGACACGCTGAAAGTTAATTTGAACTGGTTGGAAACATATACACTTGGAACTGTATGAAAAAGAGCAATTCTTTCCATTACCTAGAGATTATTTGATCTAATAGGGTTTTTATGTCCTGTTTTTTTAAAACCAAAACTAATACTGCAAAAAATGTGGAGATACAATATGTGGGATGCAGAAGTTAAAGATCATATGAAGTTGGAGTTTTTACAATGGTTTGAAGAGTTAGGGCTCCTTGAACAATTTATCGATCAATCGCTGTTTTTCGCCTTTTACAAGTAACCAACAAGATATTGGTGTGCATACCTTTTGTGATTCTAGTCAATTTGCGTATACCGCTGCAGTTTTCGTTCGTATTGAGTATGCATGTGCTGTTTATGTAAATCTTTCGACTGCCAAAACCAGAATTTCCCCTGTGAAAGAACTAACTATTCCTCGTCTTGAATTACTTGCTGCAACGGTGGGAGCACGACTCTGCAGATCTGTGTTAATGGTCTCCAATGGGATAGAGTCAAACAAAACTTCTAGACTGATTCTACTACAGTATTGAGTTGAATTCAACGTGAAGAAATTTGGTCAGTTTTTGTAAGCAATCGAGTTCAGGAAATAAGAAAAATGAAAGAAATCCAACCCTATGGAAACATCTTCTTGGAGAACAAAATCTTGCTGATTTTCTCTCGAGAGGATGTTCTGCTAACAAACTCTTGAGTAGTAAATGGTGGAAGGGACCAGCATGGCTTAAAGGAACCAAATAAAACTGGCCTGTCTCCAATCCTGTTTTTTACGAACAAACCTTTATGGAAGAAAGACGTAAAACAAACTCAACTCCCAAAACCTCTCAGTTCATGTGCTCTTTAAATCAGATTCACAATATTTGGGACGACAATAACATAATTGGAAGACATAATTCTGGCTAATACTATTATTATTTTTCAAGTTATAATAAAATATTGAGAATGGTTTCTTGGATGAAAAGATTTATTTTCAACTGTAAGAATCCCACTGTTCGAACCACTGGGGAATTATCATATCATGAAATAAGAGAGGCAGACTTACAAATTGTCAAAATAATACAAAACCAATACTTTGTTCATGAAGTCAACAGAAAGAAATTGAATTCTTTGTCAACATGCGTATATGAGAAAGGAATCCTTAGAGTGAAGACAAAATTAGCGTTTCGAAAGGATTCAGAAGATTTGAAAAAAAAAACTATCATTTTACCACCACATCACCAAGTTATCGAGAGATTGATAATCACTGAAAAAAAAAAGAATTCGTATGCAGGAGTTCAGATTCTATTGAACAATTTACGGGAACATAATTGGATTTTAAATGCAAGAAAAACTCTCAGATCATCTCCGTTCTATCGAAATGCGTCGTTTGCTTAAAGCACGCAAAAAGAAATATGACTACTCCCACGCCTTCACTTCCTGAAAATAGAATCAAACAGGCTTCAGTGTTTGAGATAATCGGTTTTAATTTAGCTGGACCGGTGCATTTAAAGGGTAGGAGTAAAGCTTGGATTTTTGCATCTATACATGAGTTGTATTTAGAGCTGTGCATTTTGAGCTTCTTACAGTTTTAACTACTGAAGTTTTTCTACAAAGTTTTCGCAGATTCATTGTAAGAAGTGGAAGATCCTTCATTGTATATTGTGATAATGGGAGCAATTTTATTTGTGCTTCTAATTATTTGAAATCAGTGGATTGGACTGAAACAGCTCAGTTTAGCAGAACAAGAAGAATAGAATGGCTTTTTAATCCCCCTACTGCTTCTTGGTGGGGAGATTTCTGGGAAAGATTAGTTGGTGTTATGAAGCAAATTCTAAGATGGGTTCTGGGAAATGCTTTCTTATCTTACGAAGAAATGGTTACAGTCTTATGTGATGCAGAGTGTTATAAACTCCAGACCACAGTTATGTGTCGGAAAAGGATTCTGAACTTGTTCCTTTGTCCCCTAATTCAATTTTGCAAAATTTCCGTCAAATTGGTGTTCTTGATTTCAATCAAGTACATGAAGTTAATCTGAACAAAAAGATAAAATATCGCCAACAGTTAATCACTGATATCAGGAAAAGATATAGATCCGAATATTTGATTCAAAGAAATGAACGCCATAAAAAAGGACGAGAAATTCAGCTCGGCGAAGTTGTGCTTATTGGAAGTGACAATACTGACTGGCTTTTGGATGTGTTATTGAACTGTTACATGGAAAAGATGGTATTATTAGATTAGTTCGCTTACGAACCTTTAAAGAAGAATTTTTACATCCTGTGCAGAGAATTTTCCTACTTGAAGCTTCCACAACCTGGTTTAGAGACAGTCAAAGGGAAACAAAATTTGATAATGTTAAGAATGAGATTTCGAAAGAAACTTCTAACATTGACACAGCACCTATTTTAAAAACAAAAGGTGGGAGGACTGTAAAACCATCTAAAAGACTGAACCTTTCAATTTTTCTTTTCTTATATGAACTTTGAAAATTTATATTTTAATCATATTTTAGCCTCAAGAAATCTGTAGTAATAATTTGCATGCAATAATTGTAAAAGTAAAAAGATGCATTAGTGTTGTTTAAAAAAAGTTTTTTTTTTAGGTTAAGTTGTTTTTCAACAACTTAAGGTGGGAGGATGTCATGTCTGCCTGTCTTTTATTTAATATTAGTTAACTATACTATTAACTGCAACATAATAACAGTTGTAAATTGTAACCGGATATAACTGATTTGTTTTGAACGTGTTTTGATTTGAGTTTCGGTTTGTGTTCTGAAAAATAAACTCAATGGATGCAAGAAAACGCCTGCTTATTTCATGTTGCACTTTCAGCTATATTTTAAGGGTCTTTCGGGTTTTTAAAGCTATTCTCTGCTCAGCAAGCACAGTTCATAGATACGCTAGTAGCGCAATAAAGTATTACCTTGTGATACAACACTGTACACGTCAGCTAATGTAAGTACTGTGCAAGAAAGCTCCCTTGAAACTTATTACAATTCCTTAGTTAGAGTTATTAGAGTGCAATATTGGTATCCAACAGTTACAAAAGACTGTGGAAGATTTAAAATTAGGAAATACACCAACCGTGGACTCATTAACATCCTATATTGGATAAAAGACAGCGAAAATAGACATCACTTGTATATGACAGATGACAAGAAATGAGATTATAGAGTAATGTACCTGGATCGATAAATCTTCCTCCAGGGGTTTTTCCGCTCTATAGTTGTTGGAGGCAGAATGATAGTAGTTGAAGAAAATGAATGAATTTGTATCACCCATGATGAATCTTCAACTATAAGCAGGACTGGCCTTCTGGGAGATACAACGGTTGCTATTCATCAAGGCTCCGCCCTTGATGGGCTCCAACATGTTCAAGAAGTAAAATAATGTTCTGAACAATAATTGCGGGTTGGAAAGAAGGACGAAAGAAATTTAACTGAAAAAATCAACGGGTTTGTAAATATAAGAAGTTTACAGATATATTAGTTTATTACAAATGTGCAACATAAGGTAAATGGGCCATTTTTAAATTAAATCCATTTTTTTACCAATTAAGTGCATATAAACGATTAAACTGTAAAGTCTTTTTAATATTATTATTGTGACACCATTGTGATTCTGATATCCATAAATGAAAGGACTCCACTAAAAAACTTGACAAATTAGAGATAACTATACTAAACACATAAATCTCAGAATCGGAAATTCGAGTTAAATCTCAGGTATTAAACTGTATTCGAATTGATCCGAAACACACGAAAAAGTTTAAAAGGCTGTATTGATCCCCCAATCCGATAATATTCTTGAAATTGCACTTTTAAAAGGTAATTTAAGATTAATTTTGCGAAATATCATTAAATATGAATTCTCTGCTTGTTTATTCGTTTATTTTTTGAAACACAATAAAATAATTAAATTGTAATGAATGCGCTAACGATATGTCCCATTAAATGCTACTAATATTTTATAACTTAGATACAGCACTTTAATTGGCATACAGCATTTTCATAAATGCAGCACTTTCATTTCCTTTTCAGCAGAAGTTCTAATGGTTAACGACCCCGAATCTATCAAAACCCATACCATAGCAATTCATCTTGCCACTGCTTTTTTTTACTAAAAACAGCTGTTTTCTTTCAATGCAAAGCTCGTTTTACAAAAGCAACTAAAACTGCCAAGGGGAAAGATACGAGCCAAAAGTTCAAATTGAATCATTTGGTCTTTAAAGAATTGTATAACAATGTGAAAGACTGTGTTGAGGTTAATGACACAATAATTTGTATCTTGTTCTCCTCGAAATAAGTACAAAACATAGGTTAATTGTTATAACATAGGTTATGTTTGGTTAATAGTAAAATATCACGAAAAACTCAGATTTGATTTGAAATGTGAAAGATTACACATAAAGAATTTTCAATAAAACTTTAAGCATTGATATTCGCAATAGAATTTCGAAAAGACAGATAACTTATTGCATATGAAATAATTTGATTTTCGGATGCTTAAAATGTGTTTATTTTAATGTAAATGTTGAAATAATGAGAAAGAAATGACTGAAGAAAAGAGAAACAAATTCGAATCGCCAATTCGGGACATAGTAATATTTTAATGCTTTCTTTTTGATTCATCTGTTTGCCACTTGGCCTGGTTGCATCAATTGATACATCCTGTACTGCATGGTTTTTATATCACCCAATTTATATAAAGAATCCAATCTAAGAATATATTAAGTTAAAAAACGTTATTTAATTTATGATCTGCGTTGTATAATATTATTTTGCCATTGTTTTCAAATAAAGTTTTGGAATTCATAAAATTATATTAACTTTATAAAAGAAATGAGATATTTCCGTTAAATTTGAAACACAATTAAACCATGAGAAATGAATATTTTTGAAATGTAAATTTACTTATTACTGAAAGTTATATTGTAAAAGAAGCCAACTCCATAATCTAAAATTATTGAACCTTTTAATAGGGAATCGATTAAAAAAATCTAATGTTATTATTCGTTGCATAAGAAGTATTGAAAATTTTATTTGATGGAGGGAAAATTGCATAGAATTGAAACTGATCTCAAAGCCGAATTTTTAATTTAAATGTAAAATGTTTTGAATGCGATAGTATGAACTGAAGTTGTTACAGATCGAAAAAGTTTAGAAGTTCGATTGATTTTATTTAATTGAAAAGTTAATTAACCTTTTAAAACCCCTTTTTTACAACACACCTTATCTCCAAGATATAACTTTCTGCTTAGCATTTAATAGTCCTAAATCCAACTATCTGCATTCTAGAATATTTTCAACAAAATAATTCGAAGTAAACGAACAAAAAATACTGGTCTGTAAGCATTATTATATTACATGTATTTAAAATCGTATTTGTAAAAATATTAATAGTTTATGGCAATGATATGAAAATTTAAATCATTTTCAGAATTTAGCGAGTTTTATTACTTTTATGAAGCTATTTACACAGCCTGATTAAAAAATTACAAATATAAATAAGATTACTATTTAGGATTTAAAGGTAAAATATGATCGATCACGCGATAATAAAGATCCTGTTGCATTTAATAGTATTTTGATTGCCATAAGATTTTTTTTTTTCAATTTTCAACCTTGTCACCTTTAGTATTGTTTTGCTTTGTTTTTAATTTTTGAATAGACTTTTAGGCAATTTCATTAAAAAAAGCAATTACAAATAAGCTATTTCTTAAATTTTTTTCATTAAAAACAGTTTTTTTCCTTTCTTTTTGTCGTTTTATATCTAAAATTATAATATTTATTTTTACAGAATTACCACCTGTTCTGAACTGATTCCAGTTTAAACTCTAGATTAGTTTAGTTATATTAACGTCCCGTTTTGAAGCAACACTAGGACTATTTTGGGACGGACCTTGTAATTTTGAACTGCGGTCAGATGACGAGTTTAAACTCGAGAAACTTTCTTTTAATCACAGAGAAGAAGGGGATAGAGATTTCACTTCAGCTTTTCACTAACGATTGCAGCTCCATATCAACCCAGCAATTCTAGGAGAATAATAGATAATTAAATAATGAATATTATTATGAAACAGTGATAATATTTATTATTGTTTAATTTATCAATGCTAAATTTTTTAGGCTTTCCGTTTCCAGGATAAATCATTTAAAGTATCAAAAAAGCGAAACATGTATAAAAGAGCGACAAATAAAAATGTACAGTTGATTTGGGTAATTATAAAAATAAGAATGTTTTCCGAAATTTTATACAGTTTTATAAAGTTCAAATGATTTTTTGTTTGTTTTAAATCTGGCGAAAAAGTTAACATAATTTGCATTCCTCGATATTTATTTTAATCCTCACTATACCAATGGTACTTAAAAGTATAGCTTAAGTCCTGAGGATATATAACGACTGTATAACAATGCATTCTGACGATGTCCTAAAGAACGAAGATATACTTAATTCGAAGTATATCTTCGATTAAGTATATCTTTGTTCTTTACTTAAGATATACTTAAGTAACGAAGATTCATAAAGAGAATCGAATAAGATTCGAACGAAGATATACTTAATACAAATCTTACCACCAGGCCATATTGACAACAATATGGCCTGGTGGTAAGATCACGGTTACGGAACAGGAGGGCTTCAGTTTCGGGACCCGATTCCGTCGTAGAACCGTTGTGTAAGTGAGTCTGGAACACATTAAATTCATCAGGACCAAACGTCCATCCAATAGTGTGGTGCGTAAGCTTGGTGAGGTAGGGTGCAGCTCAGGTGTCGCCCTCGTCATCTGCCCACGGTTCAAAATTACGAGATTTGTCCCCAAACCGCTGTAGTATTGCTTTAAAATGGGAAATTAATGTAACTAAACTAAACTTAACAGCAGTAGAAATAGCTAAAAGCAGGAATGGGTTTTTAAAATTATCAATTCAGGTTTTTGAATTACTTTATTAATTTTTCCCTCTCTTTCCTGGTTATTCTAAATCCAAATTTATTTACAGATGCACGAGAAGATGGTAAAAGAATTCGTTAAAAAAAGGTCTGAAATCAAATGTGT
The DNA here is from genome assembly GCA_026543055.1 of Argiope trifasciata. Taxonomy (NCBI): domain Eukaryota; kingdom Metazoa; phylum Arthropoda; class Arachnida; order Araneae; family Araneidae; genus Argiope; species Argiope trifasciata. The sequence continues at coordinate 5,014,536 of JAPMOQ010015927.1, forward strand.
AAGTAAAAATAAAAACGTCCTTAAAAAAAGGAATCGAGTAAAAATATTTTGTTTCTATTGTATCTATAAAATTCTATTACATTAACTAATTTAGTGTAAGCAGCATTCTTAAAAATTATTAAAGCTATCAGGAACTGACTTTCAACAACCATAAATTTGAAATTAAGAATGAAATTTATTTAAAAAATCATATTTTCAGAGCATTAATAATTAAATACGAAACCCCTTGTCATCTGCCAGACAATAGAAACAAAATGAATCGTATTCTAATAATAAAATTCTTTTAAATAAATTTGTGAAAAAGAATATAATAAGGGAATGTGATATATTATGATGATGAAATAGAATTTTGTAAATGAAAAACATTTTTTTTTTCATCAATAAATATAAAGCGATTTTATTTCTTTGATGACAAAATGTAAATTTACATAGCAATTACATCAAAAGATTTTGCAAAATAAAGTTTAATTTATGTAGTGGGTAAAAGTAATTCCTTATCTTGATGATATAAATAAAATAAAAAATATATCTGAAAATAAAAAATTAAAATAATTATGACCAAAAAAGTGGTATTTGTGTCTAAGGAAATGTAAAATAAATAGAATCATCAAAATGCTTAACTCATATTTTGACTATTACGATGTTTTTTTTTAATGTATACTTACTATACGGGAAAATAAAAATGAAAATATTAAAAAGAAATTATTTTTTGCTATTCAAGAAAGATATATTTAAGTTCGTTAATAAACTGTGTATTAAAGCCTAGCCTATCGCTAAGGTTTCACGCAGGGTCGACTTTCTCTATGAAGGGGCTCGGGTGCGAGAAGTCATTTGGGGCCCTCATTTTTTTGTGAAGTAAAAAAATACAACACCCTTACACATATTATTAATGCAGGATTTTGTTCTTTCTAATAAATCTATTACTTCAGAAAATTAAAAATTTTCGCATTTTTCTTTTCGATGTTTAATACACCAAGTGCATTTAAACGTTTTGAACACATGCTTAATAGAAGATAATTCTTCATTAATTTTAATTTACTGAAAAAGCGCTCAGCATTTGCTGTTGTAACTGACAATGTAAAGAATAACACAGTTAATACATTTAGAAATAACTCATTATAATTACACGGGCCTGCATTTTTAGGGTTATGTCATGGTTTTTAACTTTTGATTATTGATTCCTCTGCATTTTTTCACCCTGAATTTGAATATGACATTATTTTTTTTTCCATCACGTCAGGAGTTTTTGCAAAACGCAGTTTTCGAAATTTGTAATATGTTGCAAAACATCGAAAATATGAAACATATTCACTGATTTAAAACGGTTTTTTAAATTATAAAGTGCATTTAATTTAATTTAATTTATGGCTTATACTTTACAATATCATATCCAATCACATCAAGAGTCCGTTGAGGAGGGGGAGGACAAAATTTATTGAAAACTGCACAGAATTAGCCTAAATTTCAGTTTTATTGCGTTTTTCATAAAGTTTATTTTATATTTATTTCATTTAACACTGATAGATATTAACGCTGATAAGGAGCTTCTCAGAAAAACAAACGAGTGACGCCGGAAAGTAGGTAGCGGTAAAGGGAGAGTTGTTGGAAAATGGTCGTTTGAAAAAGAAGCCTGGTCTGCTTTTAAAGATGTAGCAATAAATTTTCTGTGCAACAAGAAAGATCCGAATTTCAATTCGATCATTGAAACCATGCTGCTGAAGTATAAAAATTTAGGCTGTTTCATGAGTTTGAAGGTTCATTTTCTAAATTCACATTTGGATTACTTTCCTGAGAATTTGGGTGCTCTTAGTGAAGAGATGGGTGAGAGTTTCCATCAGGATATCCAAAAAATGGAAAATCGTTATCAAGGAAGATGGAATACTTCAATGATGGCAAACTATTGCTGGATACTACACCGCGATGAATCAACAAGGGCACATGGATAGAAAAGCCGCCAAAACAGCATGACTGGTCAAAAGAGACAACGACACAAATGATAGATTACTTTTTTATATACATCATCATTAAGACTGGTTAAAATTAAATTTAAAGTACATAAAATTAAGTGTATTAATACAAAATTTCGTGTACCAAAATTAATTTGTTACATTTAGGCTAGTTTTGGGGTAGTTTTCATTACAATTTTGCCTCAAACCCTCCCTAACGGACACTTGATGTGCTTGGATATGATATTGTAAAGTATAAGCCATAAATTAAATTAAATTAAATGCATTTTTCTATACTTATAATAAAGCTCAATGTGTGTGTGTGTGTGTGTGTGTGTGTTGGCGCTCTACAGGCCAGGCCGTTGGACCCTACAGCTACCAAATTTGGTACATGCATACCTTGGAGGTTGGGAATGTGCACCTCGGAGCCCTTTTTTCGAATTTTTAATTAGAATTTGAATTACATAAAATTTAAGTGAAATTTCGACGTTTTTCCGCTATAACTTCCGAAAATATTATTGCACAAAAATGATTTTTATATCAATTTAAATATAAAAAAATTAGTTTTCTAACGGTATCAGTGTTTTTAATTTATAACGTAAGCTTCTATTTTTAACGAATTTTTAAAGAAATATTTGAACCATGTTTTTAGCACGTGACTGGATAAAATAAAAGAATGCCGGAAGTTCGAATAAAAAAAACTATCATCGCAAAATAAATCTAAAGAAATGCAACTTTTAGCACGTGACTAGATAAAGTAAAAGAAATATAAAATGAGATATTTTCTAAAAAAATAAATGCAAAGCAACAGATTCTATGATCGTTTGTAATATTTAAATCATTAATTGAATAAATTATCTTTATTTATACAGGATTGAATTTATACAAGATATGTATTCAAATTCCTTTCCAATGGCCAATTTTTAAAATATTATTAAAGGCATATATATTGTTTAATACTATTAATTTGATCTAAATGAAGTAAATAATTACATTTTAAGTAGCTTGAGTCAAACAATGTATTTATGAATGATGAGTTTTAGATTTCTTCATACTTTGCTCTGTCAGCCATATTTTACAAAATATTTTTATTAATATTTTATATAAAAGTTACTACATCAATCAGTCTTCTAAATCAATCATTAAAACTGACTGATTTATAAAATATAAGAATGTTATTAGGAAAACGCGTTCTTTCAGAACTTTCAGTCCATCATCTTAAAGAAAATATTAATTTCAGGCCAATCAATGCCTGGAGTTACTTCAAGGCCAATGAATATGTGATTTAATTGAAAATTTTAGAACCCATTATTCATGGCGAACCAGCTGGTCACCAAAGGCGGCTAGTTTTAAAATAAAAAAAAATGTTTTAAATCTGTCAATATGTTTTTTTTTATTTTCAATGTTTTGCAACATATTACAAATTTCGAAAACTGCGTCTTGCAAAAAATTCTGGCGTGATGGAAAGAGAACTAATGTCATATTCAGATTCAGCGTGAAAAAATACTTAGGAGTCATTAATCAAAAGTTAAAAAACATGAACCATGCAGGCCTGTGTTATAATTGCAATATGCCTTGTGTGTTATTCACATCTCTTTCATTCAAATTCAAATCCCACAGCAAACAAATTTCCTGGATTAGGTTTTCATTTCTATTTTTTTGTTATAAAATTTTACAAAGTTTTGGTAACATTTCTCTTTCTCATGTTTTTTTTAATTTTTTATATCAGTGACTGCTTAGAAATAAGAAATAATATTTAGTATACTTTTAAATCTATCTTCTATTTGTACAATAACCGTATCAATTACAGTGTTTAAAGAATAACACCTAAATTCCCCTAACGTTTTTTTTTTATAATTTCGTCATCTACTATTTCGGAATACAATCATTTCCTTTTTCAAATTCGAGCAATTTCGGAAAATGTTCTGAAATGTTCAAATTAGGTGCTAGCATTTTTGCTTCGTCTAAAAATGCGTTAAATTTTGAATTTCAATTTTAATTATATTGACTATATTGAAAGCCGAGCCAAGAACAATTGTTTTTTGCTTGAAATAGTTTACTGATGATGCTAATTTTGGACAATATTACAAATCATACAATTAAACATAAAATAAATGCAATTTCTTGTATTGCATCTAATAAACTTTTAGCTTCGGAGCTTAAGCTTAACTTAGTTTAGTTTAGTTATATTAACGTCCCGTTTAAAGCAACACGAGGGCTATTTTGGGACGGACCTCGTAATTTTGAACCACGGTCAGATGACGAGGACGACACCTGAAGTGGCACCCCCCTCTCCACACCACACCACACCAGCGGGAGGACTTTGGCCTGACAGATTTAACGTGCAAGAGACCCCCTCACACGACGGATCTTCGGTGGAATCGAGTCTCGAACCTGAAACCCTCCGGTTCCGAAGCCGAGACCTTACCACCAGGCCACCGCGGCCAAGCTTAACTTAGCTTCGGACTTATAGCTTAACTTTAGCTACTGCTGTATTATGGTTACTTACATTAATAAATTCTTTTAGGGCATTACAAGTTCAAATTGTGTATACACAGCTTTAAACGAATCTATTTTGGCATAACGAGTGTCATATAATAGTTTAAAATTAACATTTGAATGCTTTTTTAAAATTTCCCATCTTTTTTATAATATATACTGCTGGAAGCGGCATTGCAAATTAATAAATTAAAGGAGTGTAATTGGCAAGGCACATAAATTGCATGCGGATTTAGAGAAAGTATTCTAGACTGTACATCTTTATATTTGTATTTCATGTTGCTACGGTTGTCCTATGCTTGCCCTCTACAATTTTTAATATCTCAATCAAGTTCATTTAATCATTCCAATAGTTTTTGTTAGTCTTTCACCAGTTAGATCAGTGACTTCAATAAATTTTATAATTGAATCTTTTGTAATTAACCTTTTCTTTTCAAAATTTACATATCTAATAATGACTGAAGTTTGTTCCTTTTAGGAAATATCAGGAGTACAATCCATTTGGATACTAAAGTACATGATTGCTTTTATATTGTGTTTAATTTGATTAAGTATTTCATTTTCTAACGCAGAAACCCACGTACTTAACGATGCACAATTCTATTTTTAGAATTTATTATTTGGTTTATATGAACAATTAGCACAGGATCATATTTATTTGATAATTTGATTAAATTAAAAAAAATCCATTATTAGGCTTATCTATTATTTCTTGGGTTCCTCGAAGTGGAAGTTTATTAATGCTAAAAGTATAATCATATCTATAATTCTTTGAAAAGGTAATTTCATGTAGTTTCCTTGCTTATATTAATGTAATTAGTTTTATCAATAGTCGAACATAAATTTAATCGTTTTAATAATTCTTTCCAATCAATAAACGAATTATTGTGACAACTAGAGCGTTCATGATCTTGGATTATATTTGACAACTTTCTCCAGTTATAGCCACATACAAATCGTTTAGTTTTGTAATATCCTCATCATTTGGAAAACAGTATACAACAAGAACAAAAGACGGTGTCCTGCTTCTTTTAAGAAATTAACCAGCTGCGAAGTTGAGTTTCACCATTTGGGATTATTTTTATAGTATGTAGTGGAAAATGATCCACCAGCGGCCTTTTTAACAAAAACTTCTTTATGCTGCTTAGGTTCGATTTTAACACAAAACATTCTAAATTTATCATTTATTATACTTGGCCATAAACTAGGACCACTTAAACTCTCTTGATCACATTTGCTATTGCCATTTTTTTCTTTTTCGGAATTTGTATAAGCACACGATTCTTCAACAAATTTCACCGTTTCAATATTTTCATTGCAAGATTATGTAGTTGGAGTAGAAATTTCTACCCCAGTTAAAGTTTTAATTGTAATTTCTGAAGTTGAAGCAATTTCTTTGCCAGAACTGCTTTGTACCCAAGAAAACAGATCTATTCCAGACTTTCTGAAATTAAGATTTTGCTCCTTTTTTTCTTTACTGATAACTTTGTTTTTTTACACCGAGGGGGATATTTCATTAGCGTGGACATGGTTATATCTAACAGTGTTAAGCAGTTTATAAAATGATATCAAATTAATTGTAAATCTACTTACTTTATATAAACAATATTTTGAATACTTGCACAAGATTATAATATATGCTACGAACTTTGTATATATTGAAATCCAACAGCTAAATTTAAATTTCTTCCTTAATTCTTTTCATTCTGGGCATGGCCGGTGAAGCAGTAATGCAATGCGCATTGTCAGGAGTAGATTATTTATCTTCCTTTCACTTTTTGTTTGAGCAACTTAATATAAAAAAACGTATATAGATGCACGTATAAAAAATTACGTTAGATGCAGGAAACAGCATATAATTGATGATTTACAAATCCTTTTGAACCCAGCCTCAGAGCTCAGAAGTCGCACCGCTCAGTCTTAACATGTCTGAGGTGGATTTCTTTATTCATAAATCAACCCCCCCCCCTTTTAATAGGTCTCATGGCAATCATTGCTTTATAATGGCGTCGACGCTTAACCAGGCAAGACTTGTATACTTTCAGTACGTGTAAAACCCATTATTGCTTATAACAATATTTTAATTCTGACCCACCGCATTGTACCAACCGCACTCCCCAGATGGCCAGCCCTGGCGTCATGCTTGAAACATTTCACCAAAGTTCCTTTGCATATATGACCCTGGCGCACACCAAATCTCATGCCATTTACCAAGCATCATCTAGCTAGCTTAATTTAGTAGCCTGTGCAAGGGCTGCATTGGTCCAAATGTCGTCCTCGTCATTTTAAAGCTGCATAAGATAACGAAAGTCGTTTCAAAATATTCTTGTTGTTTCTAAGCGGGATGATAATAACTAACTTAATTAAATATGTGAAAAAAATGCCGATTATTTTTGCAATATTTAGCTCTATACGCAAATATACAGAGGTATATTTTTAGATTCTTGTTGGAATTTCTTATATTTGTGTTCATTCGTGTTTTGTGATATTTTTTAATTTATAATTTTTTTCAAATTATTTTGTTTTGTGCCTAATCTCTAGGTTGAGATAAGATCTACTACAGTATTTCTCTGATATGAAAAATTAACTAATCTGATTATTTCATTGAATTGTTTAACACTATTTTCACATTTTAAAACCGTGAGTAACATTGATTTCATTGATATATCAATCACATTTACCTTCACTCGAAATTTAATTTAATTAGTTTATAAAAGTGATTGTCGATTCCAGCTCATTTGAATGGATTAATTTTATGTTTAACTTAATGTGTTTCGTATAGCGAAATATTTTTCACACTAATTTCAAAACAACACTTTTTATAATTTGATAGCAGATTTTTACTATTTTTGCCTTTTAATTATCGATTTTGACATTGTAATTTCACAATCACTATAGTTAGGAATTCTTTTTTTCCCAAGCACTTTGGCAAAGTAAAAAAAAATGAAATGATGTCCTTTAAAGGAATTGAAAATAATTTCGCGATAACCTCCCAAAGTATTATTTCATAAAAATGAATTTTATTAAGTTTCAAAAGCAATTAAAAAATCTTTTTAATGATATAAATTCAACAGTATCACAAATTTTTCCTGAATTTTCCAAATTTAAAAAATAAATAAATTTAATCTAATTTTCAACAATATATTTTATTGGAGCTCTGAAATTCTTACATTTTCATTGTTTTATCAAATATGCAATCACATTATTTCTTTATGATTTTGAAACCTAATGAAGAAAAACTATGTTTGGCAAAACACATTAAAAAAAAGTTCCAAAATTTGAAATTTAAAAGATAGATAAATCGCGCATTTACGTTTTCAATAGAGATATTATAAAACGGATCTCCCGATTCATTTGCATAATGAACAGACCATATGTAAGCACGGCTTTAATGTCTGATCATTTAACGGAATCATGAACATGGAGTTATTTTTAAATAAAATTAAATATAATCAACTTCCCAGGCGGAACAGTGGTCATTAAAGGTGGTTAGTATTACATAATATTCCTTTTAATAACAAAGTACTAAATTCTTATTAAAATGCATTACATTTATATTAATAAATTAGCATTTGTAAAATTATGTTTTTAAAAAAAATGGGATAAGAAAATTAGTAGGTGCACACGCAAACTAATCTTGGTTAACATTTTTGATATTGGGAATGTGAAGTTTGCGGGGAATGATGCACTTCATGGAAACAGTGCTTGCTTGCATACAGCCGACCACCCCGCCACCTCTGAACGAGTAGTATTGACAAGATTTGTTGTGGTCGACCATGGAAACTGCTCGCTGAAACACGGATAAGGTTTAATATGCCACGAATGGTTCACGGACCATTTAAAACCCCGCCCATATTCGAGAATCACTGATCGTGGACCTATTTGTTCATGTGTACTTGTATTGCAGCTGAATATGTCAAAATCATCACCCAAAAATTGTGGCCTATCTGAATAGTGAAAAAGGAGGGGAGGGTTTAATACAAGTGCGTTTCCAAACAATACTTACTGAGAGGAAAATAGAAATATATTCCATTTACCGTTGAGAAGAAAAATAAGAGTGAACGAGCTCAAACTGACTCTTAAAAACTCTGATTAATTATTTTAAAAGTGATTTTTATTAAATATATTCAGCGTATTTCATTGTGGCTTCAAACAAATTATTTATTTGAAATACCCGATCATTGTAATAAGTCTTCTCTAGAACATTTCATCAGATGAAATTGTCTGATTTTTCCTTCCTTGCACATTGCAGACTTCGTACCTGTCAACAGATTCAGAGATTTCAAGCTGCCGAATTTAAAGATAAGCAGCAATAACAATATTGATAAGATAACAATATTACAAAAGGAAACATTTTCTAAATTCTTATGTCATAAGATATTTAAAATAAGCTGAATCACTAAAAATGCGTTTGGGTACTACTCAAAAACATTGTTTTAGAATTAGCAGAAAATTAAAGTACTTTCTGTGTAGGGGAAACGAAAACTGCCTTTTACAACTAAGTGCAGTTGGTATCACACTGATTCACATTAATCATTCAATTAAATACGTTATATTGCTAACTCTTAAGAGTTTTCTCAGAAATGTGTTTTTGAACTTTGTATTTTGATAAGCACGCATACTTTAGAAACCTGATACCATCCCACTAATCGTGCTGTAAATCGCTCTAATTCACTATAGCATCATCTAAAACATGAACTTTAATTTGAAACGAAGCAACAAAAACATTTTTGCTGAAACTGTTTAAAACTGTTCGCCTTCTAAAAATTTTTGATCATTGATTACTTATTGAAGTTACAATTGCAAATATAACAAAATATCATATTATTTATTAAAATTATACTTTGATTAAAAACTTACATATTATGAAAAGATAAATATGATCTTTATATTAGGAATTAGTCGTCTTTGGAGAACAACCAATTCGGTAAAGATATTGGCTATATTCAGTTTCAGTTAAATCGTTTGGATATAACATCCTTCTTCAAGATTCTGCTTAATTATCAAGCTTAACTATATATATATATATATATATATATATATATATATATATATATAACCTTTCTAATAGAGAAGAGCCCCATGATATCATATTGCTGTTTATTTATCTTCCAACATTCACGATATTATAAATTTACAAACTCGAAGTTCCAATTTTAAGATCGCCATTCCTTTATGGATTTGATTTTATATTGCAATTTTAAAGTATTCAAATATGCACAATATACCAAATTTCACGTTGAAGTTAAATGCTTATCAAAATCTATGCTGGCGCATGGTATTCTGGAAATCAATTTTTACCTATTTCTATTTATTCGTAAATATACAGTTTCATCTTCAGTTAATGAGTCGCATTTTATCTGATTTTTTATTGAAAACTTGTACACTTGACCTGCACACTAATAATATTATAAATAAGCTACCGCTTATTAGAATTTTCGTCAAGTTCACTCTTACAAACAGAACCGGTTTATTACAAAGGCGAAGTATGAAACTTTCTACTTGTCTTGCAATTTTGGGAGGACACCAAAACATTTTTTGTGATAGCTTCCAATTTTAAGTTTCTGTTTTGCTTTATGAGAGTAACGCATTAAATTATTCTCATGAATAATCTTCCCGTGATTTTTCATACTTGCAGATCAGTACGACTTTGCTCAAAACAACTTTAAATTAATTTTTCTTTTAATACGTGGGATAAAAAATACAAGTCCTATGAAGATGATTCGTAATCAGTTTATTATTTTAATTTATTCTTATATTTTTTGACTTAAAAGTTGCTAATATAAAGATTAAATTTAAATCAATAAATAATATATGCTTTATGATGTTGAGGAGAAGTAAGGAACTCACAAAATTTATATTGGATTACTACCCCAACAAAGTTTAATTCCGCTATGCTTATAAGATGCTTTTAGCTATGCAAATATTTTTCCATATGGCTGAAATGCAAAGTGAACATAAAGCCTTGCTCGAATTATAAAAATTTTTTGCTCAAAAACTTTTTCTTTAAGCTTGAATTTCTTATTGTTATTTGTCATTTCGTAGTTAAATTTGTAATAAGATCAATTAGTTTAGCAAACTACATTCCTTTACATTTCGAAAAAAGACCAAGGTGCTATTCTAAATCTCACCATATTTGTTCAACTTTTATAATAAAACATCAAACCCAGTCTCTGAAATCAAAACCTTCAGTACTGATTATTAGGAAATGTCAATACCTATAACAGCGACTTAAACTCTCTTGGAATTGAATAGAACGATTGCCAGTTTCCTGAACTAAGGGTAGTGCGTCTTCCCTGTGATATGGGCTTCCCAAGTTCGGGTTCTGGTTTGGGCACAGCCACTATCTACCCTGTGTTCTATCTGTGATGAGGTGTGTAAAATAGCTCCCTGTAAAAAGGAGTTGAGCAGGCAAATGGGTGAGTATCATTTTCTTATGAGCTAGAAATCAGACTTCTGGCTGCGGGTGCTCAAGGGTCTTCAACTAAAAAGCTACTGCATCTCCTATACTTACCGTTGTAAAGCGAACACATCAATAGAATGATTTCATTTCATGGAATCATAAAATATATTGCGCTCTTCCTTTCAACCCAATTTTTTTTAAATTAAAATTTTATTCCCTTTTACATATATGTATTCGCTTTGCCATTGGTTTCACCTATAAAATGAATTAAGAAAAGAGTTATATAATGACAAATATTATGTATGATTAGTCTCTTTAATAAATAATAATTCATTTTAAAGCTGTTTGATAATCAGGACTTTGTGCTATCTTATAGAAATGAACCTGGAAATGAATAGAATAGAAGCTGGGAGCTCAATTCATAACCAAGTTATACATATAAAATATACCTCTTGTATTTAATTTTTCAATCCATTGCAAATGTTTTGTATGCGGCCTGCATAACTATATCATTGCAAACCATAAGACAAGCTATATTTAGATATTATTGATTAAGGCATTAGTTATGACTAATCATGATGTTAATTGCATCGACTCTATTTGCGCTAATATGATGCATATCAAATATGGAGTGTCCATTTAATTGTGAAATCTCTTATTATGTAAGAATATGTACTATATTGAATCACTATGCAGTTATATTTTTTTTCATGCTATCATGGTATCTCTTTTATTGATTCCAATAGGTTAAAAAATGCTTCCTAATGTTATTTTGATGTAAGCCCATGAATGAATAAATTTCAAAATAATATTAATCATTATTTTGTCATCGGATTTCAAATTCTGGTAGATATTTAAATTAAAATGGCAGCACATTCTCATCTAGTTACTTCAAAACTACTTAGATTCCAATTAAAACTGATGTAGGGAACTGAAATATGTTTTTTGAATGATTTAATACTTTTCACTAGCTTCACAAATCAATAAATATAAAAAGTTATCAGCGGAAGCTGATAGATGGCGTTCAGTCATTTTTGGGAAATGAAGCGATTTTTCGTAATGTTTCTTACGTTACTTCATGCTTTTGGTTTACTATTTGTAACAATATGAAATTAAAAACAATTAAAAAATAATTTTTTAGATGTTACTATTTTAGTACGTTTCTCAACAAATGTTATTAAATAATGAAGTTATGTTATTTTAGAGCCCTTTACGCATGTAATTTTTTCTCCTTAAACATATTTTTTTATCGTTTTAATTTTAAAAGGAGTATTTCAAGTATTGTTTTACGCTATATAATATAAATAGGTAGGAAATATAAATAGATTTCTTCCCCATTTTATAAAGATCGGTATCATTTATCTTGCTGCCTGATATTAATTTGAGAGGCAGTTTCTTTATTAAGTACTAGCCGCCTTTGGAGACCAGCTGGTTCGCCATGAATAATATGTTCTAGAATTTTTAATTAAATACTTACATACCTCGCTCTCATTATAACTTATCAGTCAAATATATTTAAACCTCAAATTTCGATAGTCACGTAACTCGTGTTATTATAGAAACCTTACGATTATTTGTTCATTGTACTATATATCTCTTTGATTTGCAATAATCTGACATGGAATGATGTGGAAAATATCACGTCTTATATTTATTCTGTAACATTAAGCTACCATTTCAACACGTACTGAGCCTCACAATTTCCTCGGTTTAATTTGCAATACACACACACACATTGAGCTTTATTATAAACTAGCCGCCTTTGGCGACCAGCTGGTTCGCCATGAGTAAAGCGTTCTAAAATTTTCAATTAAATCACATATTCATTAGCCTTGAAGTAATTCCGGGCATTGATTGACCTTAAATTAATATTTTCTTTAAGATGGTGGACGGAAAGTTCTAAAAGTACACCTTTTCCTAATAATATTCTTTACTTTTATAAATCAGTCAGTTTTAACCATCGGTTATGCTCCCTAAATATTAAAAAAAAATTTCGATGATGTTGCCAAAATATGAAATATGTTTTTTTAAAGAAAGCGAGAAAGGGAAAAAAAGTATTTAATTAATGATACAGATATTGCTAACGATTACATAAATATGCCATTAAGTCGGGAATTCAATGCATATCCTGTCTAAATTCCATCAGGTTTACCGTAAGTAAAGAAGATTTATTGAGTTATTGACATAGATATTGCAAACGATTGCAGAAACCTTTGCTTTGCATTTATTTTTTAAAGAAAATATCTCATTTATATTTATTTTATTTTATCCAGTCACGTGCTGAAAGTTGCATTTCTGTAGATTTATTTTGCGATGATAATTTTTTTATTTGAACTTCCGGCATTCTTTTATTTTATCTAGTTACGTGCTAAAAAAACATGGTTAAAATATTTCTTTAAAAATTCGTTAAAAATAGAAGTTTACGTTATAAATTAAAAAAACTGATACCGTTAGAAAGCTAATTTTTTAATCTTTAAATTGATGTAAAAATCATGTTTATGCGATTCTATTTTCGGAAGTTATAGCGGAAAAACGTCTAAATTTCGCTTAAATTTTAATTAATTCAAATTCTAATTAAAAATTCGAAAAAAAGGGCTCCGAGGTGCACATTCTGGACCTCCAAGGTATACATGTACCAAATTTGGTAGCTGTAGGTCCAACGGTCTGGCCTGTAGAGCGCCAACACACACACACACACACACACACATTGAGCTTTATTATAAGTATAGATATAGATTAAAAATTATATGTTATTTTTTCTTTAAAATCAGTACAAAATTTAAGAAATAGTTAAAGTAAAAAGATTCAGTTACTAGTAGTTAAAGAGTCGGTAACTTTATTTAGAAAAACTTTTTGAGTTTAATGCTCTAATAATTTATCGGTTATACTTCCAAAATATTAAAAATGTTTTTTTCGGTGATGTTGCCAAAAAATTAAATTTGTTTTTTTAAAAAAAGCAAAAAAGGGAAAAAATTATTGAGTTAATGATACAGATATTGCAAACGATTATAGAAATATGCCATTAAGTCGGGATTTCAATGCATATCCTGTCTAAATTCAGTCAGGTTTACCGTAAATAAAGAAGATTTGTTGAATTAATAATTTAGATATTGATAGATTATAGAATATTGATAGATTATTATAGATTATAGAAACCTTTACTTTGCATTTATTTTTTATACAAAATATCACATTTTATATTTCTTTTATTTTATCCAGTCACGTGCTAAAAAAAAACAGGGTTAAAATATTTCTTTAAAAATTCGTTAAAAATAGAGGCTTAAGTTATGCATTAAAATACTGATACTATTAGAAAGCTAATTTTTTAATCTTTAAATTGATGTAAAAATCATGTTTGTGCGATAATATCTTCGGAAGTTATAGCGGAAAAACGTCGAAATTTCGCTTAAATTTTAATTTAAATTCTAATTAAAAATTCGAAAAAGGGCTCCAAGGTGCACATTTCCGACCTCCAAGGTATACATGTACCAAATTTGGTAGTTATAGGTCCAATGGTCTGGCCTGTAGAGCGCCAACACACACATTGAGCTTTATTATAAGTATAGATTTAATCTATTATTAAACAATGTCGTGTTTAATGTATATATTGAATTAGCTTATTTTTAAAATTTAAATCCGCAACTTGGTAAAATTATGAAATGATTTAAAACGCAAAAATCACTTAGAAATGCTTCAACATCTCAAATGTCTATTATGATCTTATAAAAATTAAAATAACAAAAAGTATCCCAAATAGGACCAATTACCTAATTAGATGATTAAATAAAGAGTTGATCAGATTTCATTAGTTGTTTCTGTATTTCGAAATCAGAAATATCTTTCAGATTTGAATAATAATAAAAATTTGCTTCTAATATGCTTGTTAGATATATTTCATTATGGTTAAGAATTATTTTATGTTCTTCAAGAAAGAAAAAAGAATAGGGAATTATTCTCTAAATATATTCCCTTTTTATACTATTAAACACGATTGTTAAGACTGATTTGTTAATATTACATTAGAGGCCTTCTTTGCAACCAAATTCAATAAAATTTCAGTTTTGTATCTTTTCGGAACATTTTTTGTATTAAAAGCTCTTTTTAAAAACAAAAGAAAATGAAACAATTTTTGTAGAATAAGTAATTTGACGAATAGCATTCGTATATTTTAAAGCTGTCTGACAAATTTTGAAATTCGCATTCATTGTTGATACTTTGAGTAAACATTCGTTTATAATAACTCCAGCTTTAATTTTTACATTTGAATTTGAGACTGAATATTTCTTTTTCTTTTAATTATTAAATCATAAATTAATATTATTGCTATAATATTTTTATAGTAGAATTTTTTTGTTAATTATTTTTATTATCTAAGTTCTGAAGTAAATCGGTTAAAATCTTCTTCCTTATATTCTTAAAATGCATTTAAGCCATTGCAATTATATAAGAGTAATTATAAAGTCAATTCATGAAAGTTAAAATTGCAGTTCAATAAGCAATGCACTTACCCTATGCAGCGATGAAGAAGACTTGGTTTGAAATTTAAAGTTAATCCATCTAGATTATGGAAGCAATGAAGTCTTAGTTCAACTTTTACCGGAAAAAATATCGAATTGGTTATATTAGTTTATATTCTGTCGAATTATGGACGAAGATTGAAATATATGACGATTTTAACAAAGAACTGAGTGACCTACCTCTTTGGATATTCAATATTTAATATTGAATTGGCTTCGATTGATATTTATTTATGTTTAAGCATCAAATAGATGATTATAGGGTTAAATCTTCAAGAGAGGATGTAGAATAAGCTTCTGCGTACAACGCATAGAATTTGACTTCCATAGAATCTCCAATAATCCAAATATATTAATGAATAAATCATGAATTTGAGTGCATACTTCTTCGAGTTCTACTTTGAAGGAAGGATAGTGAATAAGTAATGAAAGAAAAAGAGACAAATTTCTTAGTCCGTTTATTTTATTTTGATTAGTCAAAGGGTAAAATTTGTTTTGCATGTATTAAAAGAAATGCTGGTTCATCGACGTAAGAATACTTGACTAAGAGGTGTTAGTTATATAGCATATTCTTTGAAATTATAATTTTAATATCTCCTAAGTCCTTCCATTTAAAGTCAAGCGAAGACGCATATACACATCGAAATAGTACAAATGGTTACATAAAATATCTTGAAAAAAAAATAAATAAAGCGAATGAGATTCGATTTTTTAGATAAAAATTATACACCTACCACGACAAAAGGAAGATTAAGATTAATGTATATACATTTAACTAGTTAAAATACATGTATTGTATATATAATCTGCAAACTTTTATCAAACATCTGTATGAATGATAAAATTTTATAAACATCTGGTACTAGATAAGAATGCATCTTATTTTAATATTTAAAAATAAAATTAACTTTAGAGAGAAGAATCTTTATTCTGATCGATTATCCATAATGGTAGATGTTATTCAGAAAAAAATATATTACATTTTATATTTGCAATGAAATTTTGCAACAAAAAGATGAATGTGGCAAAACACTTTTAAAGACGATTGCTTGTCAAAATTAACAATAGTTGGTTAGTATAAGAAATTTAAAGACAGAGAATCTGTAGAAGGCGATTCTCAATTTAATTGACCATCGACTTGGATTTATAAAAAAGATATCGATAAGTGCAAAGTTTGGTAGTAATGGTTTTCTGGCAATAACAGACATTATTGCCAAATTACTATGCCATTTGTCGCATGCCAACGTCGCAACGCATCGCTTCTTTATGGAGCCTCGAATTTGTTTCGAAAACAAGTACGAGTTATAAAAAATTTTTGAAGCCGACTCCTTTCTAAAAGGGTTATTATCGATTATAGATATCGGATACATTTCTTTTGTACAGATACAACTGAAAATAATGTGAATAGCCTTTTAAATACTAAGCAAGATAAAAAAGACCACATCAAAAGTGCTCAAAAATCAAGATAATGTTGACTAGTTTCTTTAATTGTTGTATATTATGAATCCCTATTAACTATCTAAAAATTCAATGAATAATATTAACTGAATTTTTTCTATTTTTTTCAAGAAATTATGCAAAACGGGCATAAAATGAGGATTAAAAAATTTATTGGTTTCGCACAATGATAATATTTTTCTCTCTTCTCATGGTGCAATTTGTGGATTTTCAATCAAACATTCAACAAATATTGCTCCACAAGATCCTCAAGGTTATATATTTATGCATTAAACATATATAAATTAAATTTCGATTCAGCATAAAGAAATCTGTGCATGATAAACCTTAAAATATCAACTATAAATATTAACTTTTTACACTCGGATGGCACCTATCACCATTCAAGACGTGCATTATTTTGATGTTTTAAATTTTGATTTAAAAAATGTCTAAAGAATGATAAGAAAATGTAGTTACATTTTCAGTTCAATTGCAATTAAATTTTTGGTAATTCAACTTAAAACTATAGCATCATTTTTTATAATAATAAGAAAATCCTTGTGTTAGCTGAATAATTCTATATCGAATTTCTTTTCCGAGTGCAAAGAATTAATCTTAAAATCAGCAAGTGTGTCATTCTTAATTATTTATATCCAAACAATGTGATTTTTATATATGCCTTTCAGTGGTATTATAAAAGAGATTAACGTTTTGTCTATCAGTGTTCCAAAAATTTAGAAAGTTTACATTAGTTAGTTAAATCTAGAAAGTTTAGTTTAAGACAAAATCCTTGTTTTAAAAAGATATTTCGAGATTTCAATCGCAATAATTCAATAACGTAAGTAAATTAAAAGTTATTGTTAGTTGACATTTTATAGCAAACCGCATATCTGAGTCTTACGAATGAATAAATAGATTAATGAATTGATACATTTTGTATTACTGAATTTTTATTGTGTTTCACAAAATTCCCCATTTTCTAAAACTTTTTTCGACATTAAAAAAATGCACACAAATTTATATTATTATTAGTACTTTCCATTATTCGAAATAATAAGCCTAATATTTTACTCAATATAAAATTTAAAGAAGCAAACTGAAAATATAAAATTTAACATGCTCATTTGCAGACCAAAAACTCTAATTTTTAAAACTATATTTGCTGCAATTTCTTCATACATATATTATTAGAAAAAAGATTTTTTTTAAAGACGGAAAAGGTACTTCACTTCTTTTCAAATAATTTTGTGTATTCTTGTGTATTTTATTTAGATTGTGTATATCGCCACCTATGATTTTATTTTCTTAATTCTAGCATTAACAATGAATAAAAAGTAATACACTTGCTATTGTAATTCCTTTATGAGCTTTGTCTAAAAAATAGATATTTGTCCATTTTTCCTTGCTGATATTGATATCAAAAGTATGTTTTCCTGGGCCCTTCTTTAAATAGGCACTGATTGTTCATTTCTGCCATTTATGAATTTATTATAGAATAAAAACTTACAAATCAACGAATTTATATTATTGATCACAACAATATCGGGAAAAAGTTTGAAAGAGAATGAAATTAGAAGCGAAATAGACTTTGTTGAAATAAGTTTTATAATAATTTCAAACACAGAATATATAAACAGTCAATTTATTTACAAACATCGAATAATATTTACAGAATAGTACACGTTTTAGATTTTTTATTTTTCTTCTGCTTAGCATTTTTGGGACTACTTTTCGGTTTTAGGAACTGAGGAATATCTGATTCTAATATCTTCCTTTCTATAGGCTTCGAGTCAGTCAAAACTCTATGCAGTACTATTCGATATGTGCCTGATACACTACTACGAGAGCCTTTGCGACTAGCTTCTTCCAGCATGGCATCAGTAATCCCGAAATCTACCAGCTTCTCACGCACGCACATATCAACACTCGAGAGCACTGTACCATTCCCGTTATAGTCAGCTTTTTCAGAAACCATTCCAACATCTGGTAAAGCTTCGGGAAGAGGTTGTCCCATCAGCCAATTAGACTTCTTCAGTTGGTCCAATGTGGTTCTCGACTTTGGATCTTGCTTTAATATACCTACTATTAGATAGTGGCATTCTGTACTGAGGTAATCTGGGATTGTATATTCACCTTCTAAAATCTGTTTCTTCAACCCCGAAACTGTCGTAGCTTTGAAAGGCATAGTGGCTGTCAGCATGAAGTAGAGGAGGACACCGAGAGCCCAAACGTCCACCATGGGTCCCACATAGCTGTCATCTCTAAATAGTTCCGGTGCAGCATATGGAGGAGAACCACAAAATGTTCTTAGGGGCTCTTGGCTGTCTGGGATATGGGTGCTGAAGCCAAAATCTCCCACTTTTACCATGTTTGGCCCGTGAAAGAAGACATTTTCTGCTTTAAGGTCACGATGGACAATGTTATGTGAATGCTAAAATAAAAATGAATGTAGATTTTTAAAAGTTTATACATGTAACATTATCATAATTTGTACATGCATAAGGCGGCAAATCTTGCTATGCTTTTCAAAAAAGATTCTTTATATTATTCTTGTGCTTATTACGACTTTCACCATTCATCTGATTTATCCAAAAATACAATGCTTTTCAAAATAGTGAATTAGCAGACTATTATCAGAATTGTTTTCTATTAAAGAAGTTCTATATTCCATTTTACTTCTAGTTCCTACTCTTTTCCTACTTTGTTATTTACAGGTACGGGTATTTTCATTTTCCTTTTTTTAATAAGGTCCTGAAATAAATATAGAGATACTCTAAGAACTACCAGCAATAAAAAGAAAAGAGATGTTTCAAACAAAAATATCTTCTTTTCTTCACTAAGTGTGAAACGATTTTACATGATTATAAAATGAGTTAAATCTTTTTACAGATTCAAAAGTTCAATATTTAAATTAAATTAGATACATTTAAGTTTTCTTTTTCAACTTTTGCTTTAGTTATGTAAGAGTCAGAAAGCTGGCAGTAATAAAGCATTTTACCCAAAATTTCAATTAATATCAACTTTGCTTTAAAGTCTTTATAAAAATAAAAAAGATATTTGAATAAGGTATATATTTCTTTTTTTCTTTCTCTTACAGAGAGTAAGAAGAATTTAGTGAAGATATTTAGAAAATTGCATTAATAAAATATAAATTATTACTATGTACTATCGAATGCTGTGCTGCGATTACTTTCTACTCCACAAGATGCACACTGGATTTCAAAACTAAACCACATTGATGATGTTGACATGTATTATTTAAGTTTGCTAATGTAAGAAATAAGCATTATTCGAATACGAAAATAATTAGGATAAGAATATCTCAATTATTATTTCTTCGTTTCAGATATATAATCCATTTATGTTGCATAATCTACTATTTATGTCATATTTCAATGATTAACGAGATTAAATCAAAACTTGCTTAAAAACATTTCAAATATCTGAAGTTTTCCTTTCGTTCCTTTTTAAGAGGGAAAAAAATAATACAATCTGTACAGTTTTAAAAGGCTCTTGTTTTTTTTTAATGGAAAAAAAAAATTACTTTACTGCATTAAACGCCCATAACACAATGAATAATTTTCATGCAAATACAAGATATTTCAAGATATCTTCTCTATCTGATTGCAAGATTTAAAAAATAATGTAAAAATTAAAACTCCATCTTTTTTTTAAAGTAAAAAAAATTAAAATATTGGTTTAATTTAAAATTTAGGGTAAAGTTTGAAATTTTTTTCCATTACAATTTAATCTAGGTTAATCTCTTGGTTAAAATCATGCAGTTTTAAAATTCTTATTTTTGCCACCTGTAACCTATTTTATAATCCTCTTTTCTTTTGTTTTTTGGAAATAAATGATAGATATGCATCGATTTACATAAAAATATTTCGCGTATTTAAACTCTTTTCAGTTACAATAAATTATTCAGATTTTAGCTCAGTATCTACTTTCTGTATGTATGGAATATCAAAAAATTCCCTTGTTCATGTTCTTCGAAACTTATGTCTGGAATACGTAACGGAATCCGTTTAACGTAAAATATTGATACGTTTACGGTAATTAAAAGAAACTTCGGCAATGTATTCATTTGTAATGCAGTTAACATCACAAACTGAATATTCTAAAAAAATATTGGCGAGCTATGGACGACATAATACTGTTTCTACATTCCAAATAGGGTGTGAAATAATTTCAAGAAATAAAGTAATTTTCGTTTTAAATACAAAATTTCATTGAACAGAATATTGTTTTTTAAAGCTAAATTATATAAATTCATCTTAATCACTTTTAAATATAATACTTGCAAGGGCTATTTAAATGAGAATATTAATACCTTCAATGGTGGCTGATTACACAAAACAAAAATATTGCAAAAGATTGATTTCTGTTCAAGATTTTTTTAAAACTTTCTGTATCATTTTTAATCTGTTTCACTCCCAGTTAACGCCGAAGCACAAGGTGTAAACTGGACCCCCCCCCCCCTAAAAAAAAAGCCCGTTTTTATCATTCTTATTATAGAATATTTGCTTCATCTGAATAAAAGACTTAAAACAAAAGAAAGACAGCATTTAAATGATTCTTAGAAAGCAAGAAAATAAAATTTAAAACCAAATAATAACTAAATAAAATAATTTAAACGAGACAAAAAAAAAAGAGAGAAAGAAGGAAAATGAAATTATGTCCATGAACGATTATTGAATTACTGATTTCATTATGCTAATGGAGAGTTATTAATTTTTCAAGCCACAAAATTACACTGTTCTCTAATTTTTTCCCCTATTTGAATATAGGTATGTTTACTAACTGAAAATTTCAGCTACTGATGAGCATTCAGCAAGTCAACTCAATATACTTTAGTAATCGAATGTTTGAGCATTATTATGCTGCCAATAAATTGATTTTAATGTTTTCTTCAATGCCATAATAAGATTTCTTGAAAGAGCATTACACTTACCAATGAGGCTGATATATTTTACGTAAAAATAATTTACTTAAGATTTTTTTTTTTTTTTTTTTGGATTTTCAGAATCTGTAAGGGAACATAGACAATGTTTTTTTCTGAATATAGATGATTAAATAAATCTTCAAAATATTGGCACAGATTATTGCAGTTTTGCATTTCTAATTTATGAGATGGTATTGGAAAAACCTCTTATGTTTTCATACTCTATAAAAAAAGTTGTCATTGGCTATCGTATATAATAATCTTTAAATTTCAAAATGCTTTTATTCTAAGTTCATTAAAGAATGGTGAATATTTTTGAAAAAGAAAAAAGAGTATAATTTCAATAGACTTCCGAACTTACATCACTCAGTAAACTTTAAAAAGGAATTAAAAAGGAAGAGGAAACAAAACTGAGATGTAACTTGGAACAAAACAAAGGTGATAGGAATAGGGGTCACATTTTATAAACATATGAAACACAATTCTAAGCTAGAAAGATAACGGAAACATTACCATATGATCAACAGCCGCTGTAATCTGAGCAAACAGCGGCCTTGCTGCCTTTTCGCTGAATGAACCGTGCTGAGAAATCCTGTGGAACAATTCTCCGCCATTTGCGTATTCCATGACCAAATAGATTCTGGAGAGTGTTTCCAGAACTTCGTAAAGCCGAATGACGTGTGGATGGTGTAGGGTTTCCATGGACAAAATTTCTCTTGCGAGCATTTTTTGAGTTTTGTTGTCCAGCTTTGATTTGTCGAGGATTTTTACTGCTACCCTCTCTGAAATTTAAGAATTACAGCAAATAATAGTATGGGAGTTCATATTTAATTACAGCTGAGTTACTTCAGAACTCAGAAGGTTTTATTTTTAAAAAAAGAATGTCATAAAAGGATATCGGAAAAATTTAAGTTAGCATAGGAATTTAAATTAAGGATGTAACACACAAATTAACATATACAGATTAAAGACTAAATTTCATCAACTATTGTGATGGATGTTTTCAAATTTTACAGATGCATTCTTTTTTGCTCTTAGATTTTTATTTGATAGCAATTATTTACCGAAAGGGAGATCAAGTAGTTTTAATTGGTACTTATTCCTAAAAACTGCATTTAAAATTCACACTTCAAGTTAATGATTATTTCAAATGAAAATTTTAATATTTTTAATTTTGCCCTGCATTTGAATTATAAGTAATAAATGTGTTGTGAAAAGTATTACATTTGATTTATCCTGAAAGTACAAAACAATATATAGCAAATATTTCATTGCATAAATATTTTTATCTCATGCCTTCAGTTTTGCATGTGATAAGATCTGTATATTTGAAGGAATAATGTATAGACAACAAATTTTTAAGAACATTTATTCTGATAGATTAGATTTGAAAAGTATTGTTTTCATAATTTTCTGCCTTTCTTTCAGACGTAGTAAGAAGGATTTCAACTGATAAGTATGAAAATAATTGATGATAAGAGTCTTTTATTAAACTTGAAATGATATCTCCAGAATGTTTTGCTGATATCAGTAAAAAGTTACTTACAGTAGAACAGAATTACTTGCTGTTTTGTCAATTCCAAATGCACTATTATTTATATTTTTTAAATAAAAAGATATGTTTTGAAAATAATGGTCTTAATGGCAATTTTGATAATAATAGTTATATACCTTAATCAAATTAAAAACAAAATAGTTTTGATTTCATCATTTCCTCTTTAAGTTTTATTCTGGACTTAATAGGCGTATGCCTACTGTTTGGGAGAAGAAGCACAAATAACAAAAGGGAAACTAAATAAACCGCAGAAAGTTTCTGTTAAAACAAAAATGAAACGTCATGTTTAGAAAACATATGTATGAGCAGTACAAAAAATATTTTATAATTAGTTATTTACAATTTCTCAAAATTACATATAGAGTTGAACAAGTGCAGCAAAATAGCTTCGACGAGTTATATTGATTTCTGATATGTTGTGGCCCAAATATTAAATTATTGAGGGCTTATATTCGATGTAATTTGTAATAACTTTCATACAAAATAATTGCACATATATGACAAAGCAAAATTACCTATGAAAATTATATACTAGATTTTTTAAAGGCTGATGAAGAAATTTTTAAAAAGCCTACATAAACATCATACATAACGTGAGCTCCAAGACGTATGTCGTCTTGTAGTTTAATGAATATTGTTTTATGTTTACTGGGATATCATGTATTTTTTTTCTCTCTTCTGCGTGTAGAATAAATTCTGAAATTTAATTTGACCTTTTTTATGAAAGAAAAAGGTATCAAAGACAAAAAGCTGTATTAATATAATAATAAAAGTGCATAGTGTATAAGAAGGTGTTATATAGAACAGACCGTACTATTAATTGTATTATAAATGGATATTTAGAATTTTTATCACTAATTAAGAGCTAAAAGGAGTTTTGGTTATTAAATTTTGTGCAGATATAATCAATTTTTGAAACTTTAAATAAAAATTAAACGAAGAATTGGATAAGTATACAACAAATCCGGGAAATATCACTGAAAAAGTATTAATGAATTAATTAGTTAGTTAGATCGATTAAAATGTTATTGTAATTCCGTTTCAGAGTAATTACTAGTAAAAATGAGAAATATCTATTAGTACTAAGTAGAATTATTAGTAATTATGCGTCAAAACATTTCAGTTATTTATCATGCACTTGATTTTTAAAATTAAAAAAATATATAGTTTTGGTGTTAACAACTTGATTTTTGAAAAATTGATTAATTTTTTTATTATAATTATTTGCATAACTTTTGCCAGTAAGGCTACAAGAGAATCCATTTCCTTTACTTTGTTTTACTTAATATTTAATCTGCAATTAAATATTAGATTAGACAAATAATATGATTTACTAAGGAAGGAAGATTCTATAAATTTTCTCAGTTGTTCCTATAAAGAATAAAAGGGAAAAATTGTGAAAAGGAAAAAAGGACAGCTTGAAATTAGAAACAGTTTATTAGCACAATTGCATTTTTAATAGCATTTTGATCTCTTAAAATTTGACTCCAACAGGAATGTTCAATAGAATATGGTTGTCACTATTTGATGTTTTTTAATGTTTTTTCTTAAAGGAATCAAACCTCAGATTTATTATAAGAGATATAACTATAAATAAACATAACCAATGATTCCAGAAAATCCAGCTGGTTAATGAACATAACAGCCAGTCACAATTATCCCTACTTATATGGAATAGTTTTGTGGTTACCAGAGTGACTAGCTGTAATTTTTTTAAAAAAAAGAAGCAGTTAAGGAAGCAGCAGAGGAAGTAGTTAATATTGTAATAAATGCAGCTCATAAATTAATTTAAAACTCAAGTTCTTACGTTTAAAAAAATTAACAATTAAATGTTAAGTCAAACATTTAAAAAACCATTGTGTGTCATGATTTCCAGCAATCTCATACACGATGTATGCTGGAAATTTTATGACTCAGATTCTCATCGAAAAAAATTTGTTTTTTCTAAAATATTTGATGAAGAATGGAGAAATGAAATAATTGTGGGGAAAAAAATTACTCGTTCCGTCTGTCACGCACAAAGAATTGTGAAGGCATTAACAAAAGATGTTGGTAACACAAAGAATTTACTATTATCCTAATAGTTTGAGTGAAATGAACATTTTTTTTCTGTTCAGAGAATGAAGAAAAAAAATGTTTTAATCAGGGCCACCAAAAAAGTTCATCGTCCTCGATATTCATGCTGCACAATTCTATAAAATATTACTTAAAAATTGAAAATGATACGTAAAATATTCTATCTTAACTTCGGTTTTTCGAATTCTTCAACCAATTCTTTAAGACCAGTAAAATACAAACTAATTCATTGATAATTTTTGAAATCTAAATACAAACCCTGAAGCTTGCATGTGATCTGCAATACAATAACTTTAGAGTTCTACAAAAATAACAAATGTGTCAATTTTTTTTATAAACGTATATATAAAATATAAACATTAATTTTTAACAATTTTTCTGAAGTTTCGTTTTTGAAATTTCCAATTCTACATATAATACTTAACCTTTCATTTACGTTGATACAAATACTGTAGTTGTAATTTTTTTTACAAAATACTAGCCGGTATGGATGTTGTACATTTAAGTCTTTTGGATTTATTTCTCTCTACTTTAATTAAGGATTTTCTGGTTGTATTCATTTAGAATGAAGGAACAGAAGAATAGGTTGTTCCTAAACCAAATATAAGGTTTACAGATTTTAGAGCAAAAGTTATATTCCGTTCCTTTTTCCAGTTCTTCATTATAAAAGGGTGCGTTGTCAGTTTCACCATATATAGTTTTAAGATTTTCGTAAATCTTCTCTTATAAAAATACACACAAAAAATCTAAATATTAAAAAGTTGCATTTCAAAACGGATTGCTGATTTTGAATCTTTACAAAGTAAATTTATTTTGTATTCTCCGATTTCGTTTGATAAATATAAAATCCATGCCTAATTATGGGCAAATGGAAGTTATCAATGCCCAGTGCAAAACCTATTTCGAACTAAAATTCGTTACACTTGGTTCTTGCTACAATATTTTGCACGCATATAAATATTTATCAGAGAAGGGTTATAAACACGTAAAAAATCGAAGAAACATAATTGTCAATATTTTCTTATTTGAATAGGGTTGTCGGAATTTCTGGTAAAAAAGTCATTATCAGTTATAAGTAAGCTTCTTAAGATTATAATTGGTTTACAATTGATTACTTTATACCTGAAATTCCCAATTCCATAATCCCTCTTTGTTAGGTCATTGAATTTGCTCATTCAAACTTGTTTTAAATACATATTTATTAGTTAAAATAATAATAATGCTTGAATTAGTCAATGTTCGAAAAATAGTGTTATCATACCTTTGGTTAAAGCATGGATGCCCGCTCTGACTTGAGAAAAATTGCCAGTTCCTAGTTCTTCCTTCAGCCTGTAAAGACCGATTCTCTTTCCCTGAGTGATGTCTTGGTGCCATTTTTCGTCCGTCTGCAACTTCAGTATAACTTTCTGGTATGGTGTCAAAGAATCGAGTTGTTTCTCATTTTTTATTGTTTCCTAAGAGGACGAATCAACTTTAAGAAACATTTTCTAAACGCAACTTTCATTAGTAAGCTGAATGATTGAATTCTTTTATTTTGATGATATTCTATTGAACTTGTAATTCATAATTATAAATATCATGTAGTCTAGAAATAATCTGTCACATATTCATTACATTGTATCAGGTCGAATATAGAATACAATTCTAATTAAATTAATCGATCAAACAAACTTTAACCTCAAAAAATTGAAAAAATATCTATTAAAATTATGCTTTATCATCGAAGATTTATTAATGTATTAAATTACAAAATTCTAGCACATCTGGAATAAATCTTAAAATTTCCACCCCACAAATTATGAAATTAGTTTTTAAATAAAGCTATAAAAACCCACTAATATTAGATTTATATTCAAGATAATGTATAGATCTGCATTAATATTTTGTTTTCTACGCATGCCGAAAGCCTCTTGACCCAATACGTCTCTCAATAATTCTAGAAAACTGGTTCCTAACACATGGGTATCGGATATTATAATTAACGTTTATTTTAGATGCTTGTATAAAAATTGAAAACTAAAATAAATGCATCAAATATGCTTTTGAAAACTCCTACAAAAAGAAAGTGGAAATACCATCATGTAATAAAAACCCTGGTCTTGAATATGACATGACCAGAATTTTAGATTCATCAATGATGGCCCACAAATCTCTACTAATAATAAATGTATGTGTGCTCATTAATGATTTACACTATAGATAACATTGTTGACACACAACGGAACTTTGACTTACAACTACCCAATTTGACTTATTATACCTCAGAAAGTCAAGATTTTAACTCGAAGCGATTTTTGAAATTTTCATTAAAAATAAAATTGAATTTGGGGTCTTTTCCACCATAAATTTTGAAAATATTACTGTACAAATTAAATTTTATACTATTTCAAATTTTTAAAAAATAGTCTTTTTAAGAATATCAATTTAATAATCGTGTGATTTTTTTTCTGAATTTTAACAATTACAGTTTTTTTCCGCTTTATTTTCAACAGCAAATTCTATCATTGGCTTGAAGTTTAAACAATTTTAGTTATTTTATCAAAATATCAGTTCACTTGTTTATCTTTCATTGTTGAAAGCTAAAGAAGGCTTCTGTCTAATATCAGTAGTTTATAAAACGAATAACAGATCCGGAGCTGGAATATCCCGACATCTAGAAGAATGGTGAGCCACCCATTTACATTTTTAATAGTACTATGATGCTAATGGATATGAAAATATGCCTAAACGTATTAACTGAAATTTACAAACCTATAATTTACAACCAATTGCTCACCAAGGTAATTAATAATACCATTTTTGTGTATGACAAGTAAGTCTATCACAGAGGAAAACCATAGTTCATATAAAAATACTATTCATACTTTTGAACTGATAATGTTGTTGGTATTAACTACTTTTATTCCAACAACACATACCACTTTTATACCACATGCATGCATATATTATAAGAAAATTTTGTAATGACAAACTTTAAAAACTTTTATATAAAAAATTTAACTTAGTTGCATCATACCCGCATATATGCACGTAGTTTTTCTATTCATTGTTGCGAAAGCGCAGATATGGGAGCTGGATTTGTGTGTGTGGATAATAATTAAACACTAGCACGCATAGCCACTGCACATATGCAGGCATTTAGTGGAAAATAATAATTACAAAATGAGATCCAGTTCTGCGTTAATTTCAAATTGCACGATGATTTCAGAAAGTTTGCAAAAAATTATTTCTTTGGCAGGATCCATTTGAACAGTAACATTATTTTTAAAACTGTTCATACAAATAGTTTTTCTCGCTTTTAAACAACAATTAGCAGAAGAAATAATTTAACAAATTAAACCAGAAACAAAAGCATTAGCAACATGAGAAATTACAATTTATTTTTGTGACGGATTCTAAAACCCATCGGGTTTTGGGGCATGAGTTATGATGGGTTTAATTCGTCAAAATAGAAGTGAGAGGAAAAAAGGAGGGGATTTTTACATTTAACAATGAAATAAACTCAGATTACTAGTAGACTGAATTAAAATAATAAATTTGGAAACGACACGATATTCAAATACACATGAAAAAAAAAAGAAGAAAAGTATCTAATAGGACTAAAATTAAGGTCAAAGAATGACGAAGAATTCCGAAAAAGCGCTCATTCTTCAGCATCTCTCAACTTAATGAGACAAAATCGTTGAATAGTGATCGTCTCAGAAAACTAATGAACAGTACATTATTATTATCAAAATTTTTTGATAAACTTTTTCTCTCTCTCTTTACAACAATTTCATCACAGAAAACTCGTAAACATTGTGTAGTTTGTTTACCACAAGAAAAAAGTTATTAGAATGATAATTGCCATATATTTTATATAGGTTAATTCATACTGTGTAAAACTATTGAATTTAATTACTTAAAATTATTTTCAATGTATGATTTTATTGAACTAAATAAAATTATGAATTATTTTTTCACTATTTTGTTCTTCAATGTTTATTATTTTGAGACAGTGCTATCTTAATATATAATTAAAAAAAAAAACTCATCAGTGGTAAGAATGAATTTCATTTTTTCCGAAAAATGCAAATGATTTAAACGAGATTGAAGACTTTAATAAAAAAGACCAGAAAAATTGGAGCATAATATTTATATAGAGCATATATTTAGACTTCATCCGTTAATTTTAATATGCGAAAAAAATTTAATCTTTGTTATAGAAACATGCACACACAATGCTCTTAATATCATCGTAATGAGCACTCAATTAAAATAATTGCGAATATTTTTGTAAATGCATTTAAAATATTTAATAAAATATTCAAATTACAGAAGAAATTTTGTACAAATTTTGTACAAAATTGATATAATTGAAAAGCTTTTTTTTTTAAATTTTAAGATGGCATAAATAGACTTGAGCAATTAAATATTGACTAAAAACCTTTGATTTTTAATTGAGTTAATACTTTAAATGAAATATCCCTTGTCCTTTTTGTCCTGGTGGATATCTATTACTCAAGAAGCAAGTGCAAACCAAATTTGATAGTCTAAGTTCAACGATCTTCCTCGAGATTTTTGAATCACGTCACTCAATTTACAGGTTATATCTAACCTTGAAAACGTTATCATATGTACATGTAATCAATTTTGTTAGAAACAGATAAGAAAACTTCATGGATGCAAAATATAAATAAATTAAATTTAAAAAGAACTGACCTGAAGCGATTGACTATCAGAACTTGAACTGTCCTTTGAACTTCTAGAATCTCGACACTGGCTGTTATAGTTATTGTTTGCCGGAGAAACTTTGGCTGCAGGCATGCTGATAAGAGCAGATATAATGCCTATGCACACTGAAATTGGTCCAACGGGCCATCTGTAAAGAGAAATGCTCTGTTTTAAGAACAGTCAGAAATTTTAAAAAAAACTGCGTATGAACAGTGAGAGTTTTAAATTTTATTTTTATATAATTCAAAATATTAATCAAATCTAATTAAGCTTGACGAATGTTAAAGGAATAACAAGAAGTATACGTTGAAAATTAAAGAAAGGGATTTGTAAAGAGTAAAATAATAGCAACTTAAAAAGCTCCTTTATGATCAAATAATATGTTATCCATTCAACGAGAACCAGAGATTACTCTGCTATCTTTGAGGTGAAAGAGACTTTGAAGTCAGCTTATGAT
The DNA here is from genome assembly GCA_026543055.1 of Argiope trifasciata. NCBI lineage: Eukaryota > Metazoa > Arthropoda > Arachnida > Araneae > Araneidae > Argiope > Argiope trifasciata. The sequence goes on from JAPMOQ010015927.1 coordinate 5,045,087, forward strand.
ATTTCAAACTAATACAAAAAAACCCACTGAAAGTGTTCTCTCTGAAACTTTCTCGCATAGTCTCAAAACAAATGGATATGGTATATGTAATTTCCCCACTTAAAATTATGAACCTTATCAAGGACAAAAATTCTCTTAGAAGAATTCAGAGAACTAGAAAAATTCAAAATGCTTTCAGAATATTTAAAATTATCCTGTCTATCATGAAAATAATCACACAAATAATTTGGATACAAATGTTTTGCAATATTATGCATGCCTGCTGCATATGTAACTTATTTCACATTAATTTTACATGGACATAATTGTATTTCATATTGGCAGATCTTATCAAATGAAGACTATTTAAACAGTTGAATTCTCCATAATTTGATAACTAGAGATTTAATTTGAAATAGAAGTGATTAAGCTTCAACTATAAAAAAATATGAAGATCATATTTTTCCATAAATATGGAAATCAATATTTAAGTCTTGTATGCAGCAGAATATATCATATAACTTGTGGTAGTATTTCAAATAATTATTCTATTAAAAAAAATTCTCATTCAACAAGGATTGCGATACCGGTATACCGAATACGAGTATTTGGGGCCATTTGTACAATTTTGTATTACCGGTATTCTAAGTTTAAATAACGCTTTTTCGGTATTTACTAGAAATTTTTTAAATTGTCTCCATTATATGTTCAGGGATAGCCAACATAGAAAAATAGCACACCTTTTTGTTTTCACTTCTCCTAACGGTCGAAATTAATTAGAATGTGAATACAAACTTGCGTCTTACATTCAAGAGAAGTGATAAAATATGTAAATCAACCAAGGAGGCGAGTCAAAACTATCCTATTACAGCTCCGAGCGATACTGCAGACGGGCAGGATTCGTAATCTGATATTAGTATCTGTGAAAACAAGGCTGTAATTGTGAAGAAAGTGCGTAATATTTCGATATTAATTTAATTGGTGAGTTTGTTATTCACGTTGTATTTGCATATCATAGTTTAAGGTTCAAAATATTTTTCAGATTTATTATATACTAGCCGCCTTTGGCGACCAGCTGGCTCGCCATGAGTAATGCGTTCTAAAATTTTCAATTAAATCACATATTCATTAGCCAAAATTTAAGAAATAGTTAAAGTTAAAAGATTCAGTTATTAGTAGTTAAAGAGTCGGTAACTTTATTCGAAAAAACTTTTTGAGTTTAATGCTCTAACAATTTATCGATTATGCTTCCAAAATATTAAAAATGTTTTTTTCGGTGATGTTGCCAAAATGTTAAATATGTTTTTTAAAGAAAGCGAAAAAGGGGAAAAATTATTGAATTAATGATACAGATATTACAAACGATTATAGAAATGTGCCATTAAGTCGGGATTTCAATGCATATCCTGTCTAAATTCAACCAGGTTTACTGTAAATAAAGATAATTTATGGAATTAATTATATATCTATTGCAAACGATCATAGAATCCATTGCCTTGCATTTATTTTTTTAGAAGATATCTCATTTTATATTTATGTTATTTTATCCAGTCACATGCTGAAAGTTGTATTTCTTTAGATTTGATTTGCGATGATAGTTTTTTTTTTAATTTAAACTTCCGGCATTGTTTTATTTTATTTTATCCAGTCACGTGCTCAAAAAAACATGGTTAAAATATTTCTTTAAAAATTCGTTTAAAATAGAAGCTTGAGTTATACATTAAAACACTGATATCACAAGTTCATCTCTTTTTAATTAAAAGCTAAATATTCATTTTTTAAAGCATTTATAGACTCGTGCTACATACTATGCAGCTATTTACTTCATTTAGACTTTTTTATAGATGTATTTCTATTATTAAACAAAGCTGATTTATTTAATTAATAATATTGTAAAAGTCACAAAAAAATTCTTTGCATTTTCTTTTTTTAAAAAGAAAAAACATATTTCATATTTATTTCATTTCATGCAGACACGTGCTGAAAATTGCATTTTTAAATGTTTAATTTGCAATAATTATTTATTTTTTTAATTTGAGTTTTTATCTATCTGATGGCAACCTATTGATAAAAGATAATTTTTCCCCTTCCACTCGTAACGTGCTCTTGCAGATTAAATTTTATTGTTTTGTCCGAAATATATTGTTGAAAAATATGGTTGAAATGCTTCTTTAAAAATTCATTACAAATAGAAGCTTAAGTTAAATGTTAAAATACTGATACTATTAGAAAGCTAATTTTTTTATCTTTAAATTGATGTTAAAATCATGTTTATCCGATAATATTTTCGGAAGTTATAGCGGAAAAACGTCGAAATTTCGCTTAAATTTTAATTAATTCAAATTCTAATTAAAAATTCGAAAAAAGGGCTCCGAGGTGCACATTCCCGACCTCCAAGGTATACATGTACCAAATTTGGTAGCTGTAGGTCCAACGGTCTGGCCTGTAGAGCGCCAACACACACACACGCACACACACACACATTGAGCTTTATTATAAGTATAGATTACATATACTCATAAATGATAACTCATAAGAATGAATAAGAATAGCTTTAAATAACAGAAAAAAATCATTTAATACTTCGGCTGGTTTCATTATTTATATCACGAAAAGAATATGGTGGCACAATTGTAAAAAAAGTTCAAGAGTTATTAAAGTGAATGGGAGGAAATACCCGCGGACTCCATACACATTTAAAAACAAACATGATACAAATTTGTTCAAGAAGAAAGATGAAGATAAAATCTTAAGCACTATTTCTAAACCCAAACCATCAAGGTTTTTAGATTATTTTGAATAAAAAAAGATAATTGGGATGAAAATATAAATAAAAGGACAACATTAGATGGTTTGCCATCTCGAGTGTTTTGCACTTCTACTGAATTAAGAAAATCACTATCCACCAGAAGTTTTAAAAATCTATCAACGTCGATTAACACTATAAGAAGAGTTGTTATAAACTATAACTGTGCTAGCAATTCTTTGAAACATGAGCTAATACAATCAAAAGTAAATGGTAAACATTTTAGTCTTGCATTTGATGAATGGACAAGTGTAAGAAATAGACGATATTTAAATATAAATATTTGTCATGAAAAAAAAAATGGGATGTAGGAATTACACATGTCTCGGAAGCGTCTCGGGAAAAAAGTGTGTGGAGGTGCTTAAATCTAAATTAACGAAACAAATTATCCCTGAAAGGAGATATTGTATCCATAGCGACTGATGGAGCAACATTATGAAAAAAAGGTGGAACGTTGATTAGTGTAAATTAGAAATTGAGCTATGCTCATGGAATTCGATTAGAGTAATAGATGTATTATACCCCCCCTCCCCCCCAAAAAAACAACAACAGAGGAATCCAAAAACTGGGGATATAGAAAGTTGGATTCTGACTTTGAAGAGAGGGAGAGTGATATTGACAATGAAGGTAATGAAAATGCAATTGTTGAAGAAGATATTGCTAAGGAGGATGAAATAATATCCTATCAAGAATTGTTTCATCTATTTTAAAAATTTCAAAAAAATTTTAAGATATTTAACAATTTACATACGAATTTACTTAATTTCCTAATTAAATGATGAATTTAATAGCTTCCTAATTGGAATATTTACTATTATTTCAATTCCCTTAATAATAATAATACGTTTCAAGTGACTTTTCATTTGAAATTATTTCATACTTTTCACTTAATTGCAGATTAAAAATTTAATCATTCGATGTGCATCTCAGACACGTCATTGTATGCGAAGTGGTTAAGCAATTCCTAGATTCAAGATAAATTGCAGTTTATAGTTAAGAAGGAATACAGCTATAGAAATGCAATTAAAAATGAAATTATAGTACAGAAGGATTGTATAAAAATTTAAAATTCTTTTAATTCTTTAAAGAATTTATTGGCAAAATCACATGAAATATAATTTTTCATTTACCCCATTTTTCTTATTAAATGAGTATATCCATTAATAATGTTTTAAAAAACAGTTATTTGGCCTAGATTAAAATGTAGTTTTATATGTATAAAATATCAGTACAATGTTTTAAGAATATAGATATTTTAAGAAGCTACAGAAATTCTTTTTTTCTTGCATGTATTTTTCCAAAAATATCCCATTTCATTATTTTTTTTTCATTGACACCTGTTAAAAATTGCTCTTTTCAAGGTTCAATTTACAGAAAAACTTGATTTAATCTTTTAATTTGAGCTTTTGTAACGCTTCATGGCAATACGATGAAAGTCATTTTTTTTTTGTTTGTGCAGGTTAAATTTTATTTTTATTTTTATTTAAACTTATTTGTGTAAAATAAGTTTTTAAAAAAAAACCCTTGAAATATTTTTTTAAAAATGATGCGCGCACACACACACACACACACAATTTTTAAAATTATATACATACACACTGAGTTTGATGTCAACTTCGATTTCGATCAAGCGTTATAACTTGGAGTCTTCCCCCCTACACGCATTCACCTTTATTAAACTCTATCTTGTACCCGGTTTGTTGCTGCCGCCGAAAAAAAAAATATTAAGTGCAATCAATCAATAATTTGGCAATGTTTTATCGAAATAGAATGAACGGTACGGGAGTATGTAAAATACGAACAAGCAAATATTCATTTTTATGTATTAGATTTCTGTATTTTTTTAGAATTGTAGAACTTGATGTTCTTTCAAAATGGTAATGAAAGAAAAAATTGTATCTCGTGACTCGTTTAATATTCGTTCAGAATTCTCAATTTTAATTTTAGAAAATATGATTAAAATATTTTCTTTCAAAACTTATTAAACACAGAAATTATTTTCATACCATAAAATCGTTAATATAGTTGAAAAGATAATGTTTGAAAATTAAGATGGTGTAAAACTATTTACACGACAGTATTTTTGGTGGTTACTGTGAAAAACTTTTACAATTAAAATGTAAAACCCCCGATGTTGGTCTCCCTAAAACTTTCTCGCATAATCTGTAATAAAGTGGCTACCTCTGAGAATGACTTGCATGACATTTGCATGTTATACTTACAAAATATTAACCTTTAACTTGGATTGAGCATTTCTAATGAATCTACTGTCATCTCGGCGAGTTATTTGGAGATTAATCCTTGATAAATAATTTTTTTTAAATTTTAGCTAATTGTACTATGCCTATAACCATCCAGTAAGTGTAAACAATTAGCTGACCAAGTTTCATTGCAATCGGAAGGCATAAGAGACATGCAGACAAACATTCATTTTTATTTATATAGATTAAAGATAACGATTTATTTACATTCATGTAAAATATTAAGGTCACAAACACAAAATCTGCGAAAAATGAAAAACTATTCACTGTGTTACCACGAAATTTGGCACAGAGGTACACTACAATAGAAGAAAGAACATAAACATGTAATAACATGGAAAAGATTTTAACTGGGAATTAAGGAACAGGGTATATGAAAAAGTGTTACATTATAAATAAGAGTTAAAGCTTTTATCATGGGAAAAGCCTGTCTAATATGGAGTGTGACCACCGTGCACTGCTATACAAGCTTCACAACGGGCTTTCATGCTGTTTATGAAGGTTTCAATAAATGCAAGGGGCAATAAAACGCATTCTTACAAAATTGTAGCTTTTAACTCTTGGAGGGTAATAGGAGGGGAGTTACGCTGTGCAATGGCTCTTCTGAGACAATCCCAAATATGTTCAATAGAATTGAGATCCGGATACTTCGAGGACTAGTCCATACGCTGAATGTCCTCTTCCTCAAGAAAATCATCAACTATCTGGGTTCTGTATGGACACCCGTTATCATCCATAAACATGAAGTCTGAGCCAAAAGTACCCCTGAACAACCTCACATAGGCTTCAAGGATCTCATTTCTATAGCGATGTGTATTGACATTACCCGCATCGAAGACATGTAGTTGTGTATGACTGCCCAACATTATACCGCCCCAGAAAAAGATTCCTCTGCCACCAAATCTGTCTATTTTTTTACGTAAGAGAGATGATACCGAGCTCCTCGCTCTCTCCAGATAAAAATGCGATGAGTGTCACTTGTCGAATCGTCATCACGCCCCCATTCTTGCTGTGCCCAAGACTGATGTGTTCGGCACCACAACAATCGGGCTTTTCTGTTGGATGCAGTCAAAAGGGACTCACTCAACTGGTCGCCGTATGTAAAGAGCTCCCACTGCTAGACATCTGTATACTGTTTTTCTGGAAATTCTTATTCCAGATGCGGCAGCAAGGTCACGAGCAAGCTGAGAAGCCGTTGTCAGCCTAAGCCGTCCTGCACTTAATGCCAAATAGCGATCCTGTGCCGGCGTTGTTTCTCTGTGACGGCCATGGCTGGCCTCCCTGGTTACCGTCCCACTTGTTTCGGAGTTTATTCCACAAACGGGACACCACTTTCGGTGCCACTTGCAACCATCGAGCCACTTCCGCTTGAGATTGCCCAGCTTCAAGCCTGCCAAGGGCTCTCCGTCTCAAGAAATCGTCTACACGTTTATGAGAATTTATTCTGACTGGAAACAGGTTAATTTTTTTGTCTTAATGCAATATTCACAAAATTGCAGGCAAAAGTCCAAGATGCCTAAAAAACTAATGCTAAAAAACTTTTTTTCCTACAACAAATGTTTATATCGTGTAAGCAGTCATTCACAATATATAAAATATAATTTGTTTAAATTTTACTGGTAGCCATTTAGAATTACTAAGAATTACTGAAACATTTTTGTGACCTAAATTTTAGGCATGAGTGTATGTCTAAACATAATTACGTTATCTTGTATTTAATATTCCGAGCTTGTTTATGACTCTCTAGGTATTCTCAGCTTGGTATGTGATTTTAAGAAGGCCCAAATATTTGATTCAAGGCTTGAATCAAAATAGTTCGTTTGTTGGAGACATTTTTTATTACACATATGGCAAATGTTTGATAAAAACGTGATCCAATGCTTGATGGGCGGTGTAGACTAATTAACGGCTAATGTAGTTAAGGTTGTTTTATAACCACATTGATGGTTTTTTTTCAACCTATTTGTAAATTAAAAAAAAAACAGTTTGTAAAAAAATGATTATTTACCAGATTAATGGCCGTAAAATTACTAGTCCCATGTAACCATATGACTACATGAATGAATGCTCGTGATTTCCTTTGACTAGAAAGACAAGAAAAACGACAAGCACCAGAATCCTTCCCAAGCGAATATTCGATGGGAATGCGAACAATGGAAGCTCAGAGTGGAGCCCTTCACACAGTACTACAAAATATCAAGCATCCAGGGTAGGGAAAGTGTCACATCGTTTAACGCTTGTTTTAATTATCCAGAAGAGAATAAAATCTTACAGTTTATATTATTTTAGAATGCAATATCAGCTAAATAAATCAGAAACACAAATAGAGGGAAAAAGCCATGTTACAATGTAATTCTAATTTCACTTTAGTTTATTTTAAGATATTATTAACATGCATATTACAAATGCAAGGCCAGTTAGGTATACGTAAGTGTGTGCCTCCGAATCCGCCAGGACTCCGTTTTCCAAGTTCGCTTATTTAAGGTACTTTTTTTCTTCTCAAAGTATTACTATACATTTTCGGAATTCGTTTATTGAAAATAATGTCACGGTGAAATATGACATAACTATTTCTTGATTATAAGAAATCTTTTGATACGCACAGATTTTGTTCTGTTTATGTTTTTTAAAGTCTCTGCGATATCGAAAGAAAAAGGAAAACCTGCTATAATTGAAAAAAATTAGAAAAAATAAATTATGAAAAATAGGTAAATAAATTTTTAATTCAATGAAACTATGAAAAATTGATTTTAGTGCTTGTGTGTTTGAATAATTAGGCTATAAGGGTCTCTATGTAATATATCCAGGCATTTGATATTAAATGTATAAAAGTAAAATGCTCTAGTGACATTCCAAGAATATTTTTTATTGCTTTAATTAGCAACTAGTAATGAATTTCCGTGTTATGTTACAATTAGAAAATTGTTGCTAAAGTACGAATGGTACAAAGATATGAAGGAAATAATTAGGTAGTCTCGAAGATAAGGACTGTTTAATCTACCAATATGCTTTATCTTTAAAGGAAAAATTCATGTATTAGTCAAAACTCTCATTTATGGAAACAGGAAGAGTTGTAAGGAGCAGTTCTTGATATTCATATTTGTGTAATTGTTTTGTTCGTCATCAGTCATCATTTACATTTCAGATTTTTTTAAAACATTTTATTATTTGTTTTAAGAGAATACCCAAGATTTTCTGAAAATATAGCTTCTATATGAAGATGTCCAGCGCATAGATTTTTCGAATACCTTATTTTTACTTATAACTTTGGATCAGTAAGTATTAGATTGATAGCTTATATTTTGCACTTGAATTTGCATGACAAGATAATATTTTATTCTTGATTGTTTAAAAATACTCAATAAATAAACAGTTATTAATTACCATGAGATAATAAAATATATACAGGGTGTCCCAAATTAAACCCTATTCAGACTACATACCACCGTAACTATTCATCCGAAAATTCTGAAATTTTGGACACACCTTAATAAAAGGATGATAAAGATATTTTGATTTTAAAAAATTAGTTACAAATGTCGCCACTAGAGGGCGTATTATCAACTATTTTATTATAAGAATTACACATTAGCTTGGAATTTATTCAAGTCATGTTCGATATGATGGCCACCACTGACAGCTAAGCCCTGAAATCTGAAAATGGCATGTTCAACAGTAGAGCATAATGTCTGCGTTGAAATATTGAACACTTGACGGTAAATACTGGCTTTAAGGTCAGGTAACGTTCTCGAGTTGTCACGGCCAACCAGATCTTTCAAATATCCCCAGAGTCAAAAATCGCATGGATTAAAGTCTGGGGATCGGGCAGGCCAAGCATTATTGTGGTGGCTTATTGCACTTTCTTCGGTAAAATGTGTTTTCAGAATAATTTTTACACAATTAGCAGTTTGTGAAGTCACACCATCCTGCGTAAGATGCGTTCGGTCAAGACACTGGTTGATTGTAGAGCCGGAACAACTGTATTCTCCAACATCGATGCATATCGCTCTTTCGTGATAGTGCATGTCATTGTACCTGATGGAGTTTGTTCCTCAAAGAAGTATGACTTCAGAATAAAAGAAGCATTAAATCTGCTGCATTAAGCTGCGCATTGGGTTATTGGCGACGGTTCGGGATCTATTGCATAGGGCAGACCCGCTTTATATGAATACGCCCTCTAGTGGCAACATTTGGAGCTAACTTTTTTTTTTTGGCTAAATGTCTTTCCCGTCCCTTCATTAAGCCGTACCAAAAATTTCAGAATTTTCGGATCAATGGTTACTGAGGTATGTAGCTCTAAATAATGTAACTTTAATTTTTGATAAACTTTTAATTAGATTTATTTCTTTTGAATGTAGCACATTATCCTTCAACACAGGTTCTCCTGCCTCATGCTGCCATCTTACAACAGGGATAAGGATATTACTGCAAAGGTGAAAATAAATGTGGATCTTGCAAGATCTATAGGTAATGTGAATGATTTAACACAAAACTTCAACAGCAATTAAGGCTATTTTATTTATGATATGGAAATAAATGAGAAAATCAAGATGAAAATTTGTTTGATATACGAGAAGAATTTTTCAATAAATAAGACTTCTAATGTAGACTTAATATGTAATTACCATATCTTAAGTTGTAACTATTATACAGAATACTTCAGGAAAAATTTGAAACATTACAAAATGCGATCAAATAGCAAAGAAGTGTTTGAAATGCCATTTTTTCTTCATAGCGTACTAAGAATAGGAAGAATGTATAAAAGGCCGTGAATTAAATCCTTTTATTGAGAGCCGCTTGAATAACGCTTGAACGTTACGTACCATTAAGGTCATAATCTATAATATGCTTTTAAAATCGTTGGTATGTGGAATTTTTAAAAATCCGTCATTATCTTAAATGGTTATAGAAGCTGTGAAGATATATGTAAGAATATTCTTAATGTACATATTTTCAGCAGAGTATATTTTCTCCAAAGGTTTTGTGCTCCAAAACATTAGAAAGACCTAGGAAAAGTAATCAAGGCATATTCGAAGTTTCCAGCGATCATTATTCTGAACCACTGCATGTATCGCTTCCTAATGATCTTGTTTTAGTATTGAAGATCATGATTGACCTGAGCATGGATCTTACCATATAAAAACCATATTCTTCTACGCAGAGATTGTTCGAAATGTTGTTCACTCAAAAGTTTTGATAAAGATTTCTCTGGGAGTAATTATTTCTTTCCTTGCCTAGACATTTAATAATAAGTTCTTCGGTTGCCAAAAACATGCCAAAGAAAATATTAACTACAAACATTTATATAATAAGGATGAATCATTATTTTTATTAAAGAAATTTTTCAATCTTAAAAATGAGTATATTAACTCATACTACGTATATGTAAGTTCAATGAAAACCAGGTATGCTTTCAGAGACGCTGAAGAAAAATAGAGAACTAGGCTATGTCAATCTAATACATGACTTTGACTTCGATAGAATTCAAAAACTGATACTCCATATCTGATAACTTAGTCTGGATTAGTTTTGTATACTCGATACTAATTCTGCGTGTCTGATGCAAAATCAAAGCATCGCTCAATCTCACTGAGATTCCATACACAAAACCACTGTAGCCTTAGTAGTGGGATGAAAACTTGATTTCCTGACTAGAGGGTCAAGGATTCGAAATTCGCATCACCTGTTAATACGTTAATACGAAATAATCCTATATTGCTTGTACACAAGACGTTAGTATAGATAAACTAATAGGCTAAAATGTTCTTGCCTTATTTATAGCGCTGTACTCCAGAAATTATCATTCTAGATAATTTAATGCCAAATATTTCAATCATAAATCTTTTGTACAATAACTTGATTTTTAAACTAGCTGCTTTTTGTGTTAATTTTATAAAAATGCTTAATCATCATAAGTACAAGCATTGAAGCAAAAGAAAAAGAGAGATTTCAAATTCTGAGAAGAAATAATTATTTCATAAAATGGTCTTCCCTTTTTCAACGTTTCTACTAGTAATCTATATTTCAATCATTCTGAAAGCATAAGGAATATCTTTTATCATTAGAATTTTCCTGAACAGGGATACGCAAGAAATATATCGAAGAAATCTCAGGATATAGTACTTAAAAAGTGAGAATTCAGATTAAATTCTGGAGAATTTTAAATACACTATGAAAATACTTTGTTCAGATAATTTATATTTAAACATGAAATGCATTGGGGGAAAAACCGATCTTTTTTTAACAAAAGAAAGAAATTAATGTAACACTCGTTACATTCAACTAAAGTGAGACCTTGATGCTGCATTTTTTGGTAGTAATAGTTTAGTTATATTAACGCCTCGTCTTGAACTAGGGCTATTTGGGGACGGACTTCATAATTTTGAATCTCTGTTAGATGACGAAGATGACACCTGAGTTGGCATCCCTTCTCCAAAATTCCACCACTATTCCAATGTACTGCTAATTTGAATTCCAAAAAAGAGTTCGCTTTGAAATGTTGAGAATGAGAATTTCTAAATTATTTATATTTTTTAAAAGCTAACTTTTAGAAAAAATAATACATTAAAATAAAAATATTTTGACAATAATGTAATTGAATTTATTAATTTTTAATTAATAAATTCAAAAACAGAACCAATATTCCTCTTACAAATTCCAAACTATTTTATGTGATAACATTTAATCCAGAACGCCAAATTTGATGAGTACAAGATCCATATACATAACAGTATTTGGTAGAATTGGGTCTTGGATTTTGGATTCAAAACTTCATCTCCGAAGCTAATATCTAAATGTCTGAAACTGCAAATTTTTGCAGCCCGGATTGTGCTCTTAATCTGAATAACTCCAATTTTCAGAAATCACGATGAAAAAATGCACACCAAGTTCTTCATTTGAATTGCGTTGTTATTATTTCTGTATAACAAAAGCAGCATAAGAAAAAAAAGAACAGTTTAGCGAAAATAAAGTATGATTAAGGCTCTGATATAACCATAATTATGACAACATAAGATTAAGCTATAACTTTAAGGCAAATCATGATCATCAGGTCGCTTTCCATAACCCATCACACACTCATAACCTCCTGTGGTTAGGAGGAGAAAGGTACAGCGTAATGTCGGATAATGCATTTGCCAATACGAAAACACTGTGCTTTACTTTTCGAAGGATAAAATTATCGCCATCAAGCGTTTTTGCTTCTAATAGCGATCGTTACGCTATTAAAGAATACAGCCTCAGGCCATTTCGATTTTGAATCTTCTTTGATGAAAAATGAAAACACCAGAATTCTCAATTTTGAAGGTGCAGAGAGAGCCATTATCGGGCGGATTTCGTAATCTTTATCTTCACTTATATTCCGTGAAGAATCCATACATGCATATTCTGAGCAATATTTTTAAACATCTTTAAAATTTTAATTAAATATAAAATAGAATTTGGGGGATGGAGTTTCCGTCTACTTGTGAAAATATTACTGACCAAAATTGAAAATCACATTGCTTCAAAAAGAACAAAATATGTATTTTTAATAATACCAATTTAATAATCGTACAAATTTTCTCTGAATTTTGTCAGTTAATTATTGCATTTTCAGCCTAATTTCCAACAATAGATTATATTGTTGCTCTGAAATTCAAATCATTTTCATTATTTCATTAAATACTTTATTACATAATTTTCTTCCATAGTTAAATTCAGAAAGAGAATTCTGTGTAGTTTGAACGATGAATAAATAATTTACAATACTGACATCGAATTTAGAAGAGGTATTTTTACATTTTTAATAGTTCTGTGATGTTATGGAATTGGTGTCAGTTAGAAAATTCATACATATAATAAGCTATTAAGGCTAATAAAATACCAAAACTATAATGTCTGACAATTTGGTGGAATTATGGACATATATGTAATTTAATTTAATTGAAATGAATGAATGACTTAATCAATATTTCCAATGAATTAATTGCTCACTAAAGGGCACGAGTTTTTAATAGTTAGGCGGCATGCAAAACTGCTGAATTCGCAACACATTCTAAAAATTTCCACAACACATCACATCAGCGAGTCGACGAGTTTCAAACATACCAGATGTCATGCAATTGCGGTGTTAGTAAATGCCCTCTGCGTCATATTCTGTTTCAAAACTTCCGATATCAACAAGATCTCTATTTTAAGTAAATATTTTTGCCTATACAGGTATTGCATTTTCTTTTAAATGAAGATTTAGTTTGAAAAATTCTATTACATTCTCCTATCTGTCATTCCGGAGGAAGAAAACCTTTACTGAAGAGAGTACGACCTAACCAATAGAAATCACAAGTATATTTTTGCATTCTTATATAACTTGACTATTTAGGGTTTTTTTAAATTTATTTTCTCGTATAGGTAGTATAGAAAAAGTATTATAATCGTAAAAAAAATTTGAAAGCGGGATTTTGTCGAATCTCGACATTTTTGACACATTCTTAATTTGGAAAATTAAATTATGCATTAATGCATTTTTTGGAAAATGTCTAATTTTTTTCTTTTAAAAATTGTGTTATGTAATACTACAGGTTTTCCTATTGTTACCTTAAAAGTGATTCAATCATTATGTCATAAGCAAAGATACTATTGTATCAAATCAAAGAGTTTTTCCAGTATTATTTGTTATTACTAGTCATCGGTAGTTTTGCTCTTGATATTGAACAAACAGATAATGATAATAAACGATAATAGCAAGCAGTTCATAACAATCTTGGAATTTGTTCCATGAACCCTTTAATCAACATCTGAAAAACATACAACAGATAATACAAAAGACAAATTTTCTTTATATCAGACAAGAGAACTGTTCCCACTTAATAAATAAAGTATAATTTAAATAAATTTCATTATTAATAAGGATCCTTTTAAGGAAAATAATAAAACTTAATCCTGTTTAAGTTTTTTTATTTTCCTTAAAAGGGGTCTGAATAATTTATAAAATGTGTCTTTTGCAATCCATCGTTGCAATATGTATTTAATTAGTTTAGTGCTGAATCTAATTTTTGGTTTTCAATTTCATTATCCAGGAGGGTAATTCACAAACTCCTGGTAATTCCCTGGGAAAGAGAAACTCGAGTAAGAAATATAAATGCGAGTTTCATTTACTGCAGGCAAATTTACATTTAATAGCGGTGTAAATTGAAAACAAAGTCTATTTCTGGAATTATTTACATTACACTTATAAAAAGAATAATCAAAGAAAACAATTACAATTCACAATAAGTTATAAGAAAGAATATGATGAGCTTGATTATAAGAAATAGGAGAAAGTGCTTTTAAAACATGATATGCTAAAATATGTTTTTTTTCTCATATTTTTCAGAGCAATGTGAAGTGCCTCTAGGATTGATCATATTACGGTACTGCGGTATTGTCAGTATCTTTCAGTGTTTAAATTTAAACAATAGTATATATATTTTTTATTTTTATCATTACTTAAATCCATTATTCAATAATGTAGTCTCTTATACTAGGCATACAAAAAGAAAAATTCAAAATTATATAAAACTGTACAATTCCCTGTATTCAAAAGAGATTGCGGAATTATACCAGTATCTGAGAACAAGGAACACGAATATGTAAAGTGAGGCATGAAATTTTCTTTTGTCTCTACAAAGAAAACGCAGCTTTGTATTGAATTTCACGTTAAATTAGTGAAAAAGAAGTCTGTCTATCATTATGACCAGAAAATTCAACCAGTTAGCTGGCTAAATTTAGGTTTCAGGCAAAATTTGTAAATCTTATTCAAATTTCTATTTTGCATTTCTGTCAAAATGCTTACTCGGTTCTGTTCACTATACTAATAGTTAAGTTATATTAACGTCCCATTTTTCAAGAACCATTAGGGCTATTTTGGGACGGACTTCGTAATTTTGAAAAGCTATTAAATTGACTTCTGAGCTGGCATACCCACTCCATATTTTTCCTCATCACACAATTGGAGAACGTTTTGCCCTGACAGATTTAACGTGCACCAGCTAACACGTCGGTACTACGGTGGTCTCGAATCTGAAACCCTCCAGTTTCGAAACGGAAAGCTTCCACCAAGTCTAAGACAGCCGAAGTAAGTCTAACTAAATGTCTTCGTATTTCATTTAAAAAACTATGAAAACTATGAGGAGAAAGGAATTTGCATTTAAAGCAGTCGTCAGAGACTAAGAACAACATTCCTTCATTCATCAAATAGCATACAAACCGATAATGATGCGTGAAACATACCTAAATGTAACATTTTGAAAGGAAAATTTGTTAATTTAAACTTTTTCATCCGAGTCTTGATGTATCAGATATAATTACATATTCTTTAGAATTATTACAATTTTTGTTTCACCTTGATTTTTTTTCTTAAATAAAACTTATGCTTAGGTGAGAATCAAGGTAAACTTAAAAAAATATTTGCATTGAAAGGGACGCTAAGCTTAAAGAAATTCGCAAGTGAGACATTGCGACGGAACTTAAAAGCTCATGCCTTTACCTAATAACAAATTATCTAAAACGGACGTTTTTTAACACAATAAACTGAAGAAAAAATAATTCAGAAGATAAAAATACCTTGTGAAGAGGATGAAGATATCTCAACAGAAAGTCGATTAAATCTTAATATAAATAAAAGTCATTGTTAATATGTTCGTTTCACATCTCCCTCTAAAAAAATTAAGCCTAATTCAGACAATTCTTTGTACATTTATCAGAACGTAGAAACAATAATACTATTAACTATCCAAAGAGTAAAAGTTTATTAAATATTCAGTTGAGTAGAATTTAATAAAACATTTTCCATTTTGTCTTTTTAAGCCACTGTAATACTATTTTTTAAAAATTTCCATAATATTTCAATGCATCTTTTAACACTGCTTTTTAAAGTAGTCACTATCCGTCTTAAAAGTAACCTTAACTCAATTCCTCAAACTGAAACTTTTTTTATACATCAGTATTTGGGAACAAAATTAAGACTATAACAAAAAAATTTACAGATTTTAAGCTGTTACAAAATTTGCAGATATTAACCAGTTAACTGGGAATGACGAAATATTTCAATGCAAAACGAATTGAATATAAGTTAATTAACCAGTTAACAGGTTGATAACTTAAGAAAATTTTGCCTGAAATTTTAAGAAATCGTCTAGTTCAAGTGATATTCTAATTTTAAATAAAAAATACTTTAGGTTTTAAAAGAATGATATCTATAATAATATTTCAAGCAAAAGTAGTTTTTAAGTTAGGAGTATTATACATAAAACAGCTCTAATTTGCAAGCAATGTCGGGTATATCAACTAGTATAATTATAATTAATACTGTACTTTTGGCCGCAATTCTTCAATGAAGGTATTTTCTAAATTCATAGAATACAAAAGAAGTAAATGCTTAGACATTCTTTATGTTTCGGAACCTAACTTACCTAATAGTGCTTAGTTTCGTATAACAAGGATGTACAAAATAAGATATTTGTTTAGAAAACTTTACATGAAAAGTTCCATAAATTTCCGTAAAATTCTGTATTGCGAGACATCTCACATGCCTTTGTTTAGTCGTAAATCGAAATACATTCGCAGAAATTCTGTTGTTGCAGAAGTACAAATGAGTGGTGTTGGTTTTCAACAAAAATCAATAGTTTATCCTGATCGAGGCTTTCGCTTTCATGTTGTCTGGGGAACAACGACAAAAAACTACCGAAGCCTTTTTCAATGTCGTCCCGAATGCCATTTGGAGCGAGGAAACTTCATTATTCACGATTTTCTTTTCAATGTCACGAAACAGCTTTTTTCTGCAATTGTCGTTTGCCGCAATTTCATTAATGGTACTGTTCGATTGACGGAGGAAGGATTTGGAATTTTTTTATTAGAAGCTCGTGACAGCATACGACTTGAACAGGATAAGGAAGTGATATTCTATCTTTTATTGGATTTTCTTATTTTTGTTCGCCAACATACGCAGGCTGAATTTGATATTAATTTAAAGCATTGAATAAATAAAGTTCTAGAAATGTGAACAATGATGTTTATGATAAATATATTTTTCACTATCATATAGTTTATTATATGATTTAATGATTGGGATTATTTGAGGTGTTGAATGAAACTCGCTAACTTGTAATTAATAAAATACAGTTGCCTTTGGTGTCCACGCTTTCTTAAATGGTTATATATGTTACCAAGATTGTGTTTTTTAGGCCTTTAATTATTAATATGGGAGGTGTTTTTTTAAAAAAAAAACATTTCACTTTGTATTGACTCAGACATAGTACATAAATTCAGTTTAAACAGTTTACTGTAAATTAGAAAAAGTATACCATTATGAAATAAAATTAGAAGCAATCATCGTACTATGGATTGAAGGATTGCCAAAAGCATGTGGTTAATGTTCTAATAGAGTTTTAATTCCATCATAGAATTTAAAAACATCTTTTCATACAGTATATAAAACTGAATTAAAAATATTATTATAGTTAAATGAAAAATTGTATGGATATGAAATTTGTATTAATGAAAATGTAACTTTTTTTAGTCTTAGGATAATACAAAAAGCATTTTTTAGTAAGATGGTTATTTTAGAAGATATGAATATCAATTTCCGAAGGCAAGTCATAACAATTCTGACTAGAATTTAAATTAAATTTTGGAGTGGTTTCTAGCCAAATATAATCGTGACAATATTGATATCAATTTTAAAAGCCGTCTGCTAACATTTCTGATATAACCCAAGATTGAAAACTTTCAAAGAGTTTTTCGTCGAATGGCGTGAAACTATACATTAATCTAAAGTCTTATCGAAATTACTTGTCTAGTAACAGTTAAACCTATATTTGCACTTGATTAAAAAATTTATGTGAAGCTTATTTCTTGATTTCTCTTTTGTCTTCTTTCATCTGGCTAAACGTCCTGTTTGATAATGGGACGAACTATCATCGAAATACTTCTAATAATATTTTGCAGCAGTATTAATAAAATAAAAGAAGAATTTGATTCAGTACAGCTATAAAAATATTCAATGAATGAAGTAATCTGAAAATCATATGATATTTTGTTTATATTTGATTGAAGCTATTCGAAAATTAGTAATAATCTCGATTTCTGCGCCATGTATAACGAATATTAGCATTTTATAGATGTAAATAATTGTTGTTTTGAGTTCCACAGTCCGTGCAGCTCAGTAATAATATGACAGTTTGTAACTGAAGATCATGGGTTCGAGACCCAATCAAGCATGTAAGTCTTTGATTGAATATTTACCCTTTGGTATAGCATAGAACAGGGGAGGCGAACCTTTATGGATTAACATGCCATTTTTTTCTAAAGAAATGTGTAACATGTATATTAATGTGCCGTCAAATAATTTTGATTTGTGATAATTGGGAAAATAATAAAACTAAGTACTAACAAATCGGAACTCTTTATTTATTGCGAAAAAATACATTTTGCTCTGTATATATGTTTTATCAGTTATCAGTTTAAGTTATAAGTTTATAATGTTTTTAGTAAATGTATTTTCTAAATGTTTTTATTTATCTTTCTTTTAATTTATATCAAGTAACATTAGTGTAACTTCTGCTATTGTAGATTAGATGATTAATAACTTATATTAGGATTGTAAGATGTTACTTTTAGCATAATGCGTGCTGAATTGGAGTCACCTACCTAACGGTTTCTAAGCGAGGCTTTAATGTTATTCATCTCTGAAAATAATGACTCTAGGCATAGGTAGAAGAAAATATAGTTAAAATAGCATGACCCATTTTCTTCAAATAATTAAATGTGACTGGAATCCAATTCCAGCTTCCCAAATTTTTTTTTACTGTCACTTTCATTTATTGTGCTTGTTAATCTTTGTTTCAATCAATTCCAACTTTTTCCTTGTTTCAATAAATTTTTGAATCCATATTGAACTAGACAGGAAATTAATCAACTTCTTCAATTTTCAGCCAATCGAATTGGGCAAGTTCAGTTCATTAAACGAAGTCGCATACAAATTTACGTTTGCAAATCGTAAAATGCAAACGATTTTGATCGGTGGAGAGCTCAAAATATTGTGCTGCTTACTTTTAGTTTACCATCCTAGGCATAGAAGTTTCAAGGTTCTGGTATTGTTGCCACCATTTGATCAAGGTTACTAAGTGAATGAAGCTGGCACCATGATAATCATCGTATAGCTTCAAAACTAGATACACTTCTTGACAAGATAAGCTTGAATTACATATTATTTAACAATTAAAATAAATGCTCATACGGCGGCAGTAAAAAATTCTATGCAGGCAAAGTCACATTACAGATCATTCAGAAATTTCACTTCATATCGGAACGTTTTAATGAACTTTTCAACTAAGGCATTTAATTTCCCATGCAAACTTCATGAGAGTACAGAATTCATGCAGCTTTATTGTTTTTAGCCTCAGATCACCTACTATTGCTACAACTCCTTTTCTTCTAATAGATTTCATAGTTTTTTAAAAAATGAAATATGAAAACGGTGAATTAGTTGGTTGGTTGGTTGGTTGTTTGGGGTTTAATGGCACAAGAACCAGATATGGCTATACTGCGCCAAACAAATGGTATTAAAAATTGCCATGTTCAATTCAATCAATTAAAAACCATAATACTAAATATAAAAATTTAACGATTTAAAACTCTAGATTCTCGATATAAAATATAAGAGACAAATATGAATAGTAACATTTTTTAAAAAAAATAAAAATCACATCCCAGAAAGGAAATTTTTACAAAAATGGTAAAGGATTAAAAATGTGATCCAATGATCACATTTCATGATGATTCATTTAACATTAAAACAAGTACAAACTATGAAATCAAGTGAATTTCAAAAAGAATCATTACAATCTTTTTATACGATGTTTTTTCAAGTATTTAATATGCACTGAGGGACTTAAAGGCTCACTGTAAGAATTTTTAAGGTCAACCCATTGAACTAGACAACTTTGTTTAGAAATATTTTTATCAACCGTGGAAGAATTGGTACAAGGTTCCGGAATAGATGGAGTTTCTTCAATTGTTTCATGGGGGTTATATTCAATTGTGTTGTCGGATTCCATTTCGTTTTCAGTATTTTGATTGGGCTTATTTGTGATCATCTTTTCAAATTCATAGTCACTTTCATCCATTTTATCCGCTTTTTTAGAACTAAGGGCACGTGAAGAGCTAACATTAGACACTGAAGTACAATGGGAGACTTGTCTAGGTGAAGTTTTCCAAAATTAAGAATTCGATATATTTTCAGAAATTAGTTTATGATCCTTTTTATATTTTTTCTTATATGTTACAGTTTTGAATTTATTTAAATCCTGTGATCGGACATTAGATGTTTCACTTTCATGACCAGATGATTGAGAAACAATATTACAATTATTCACATCTATTGGCAGTGACATTATAATAGTGGATTCGTTTTTTTTTTCCTTATGAGTTTCTGGAAATCGTGAAGGAAGGTTTTGAGAAATTGTAAGAACGGGAGTACATGAATTAGCACCTGATTGTAAAGCATTTGTTTCAGTTGAAGAGCCAGAAGGTACAGGAGATGGTGAATGCAAAATGGTAGACTGTAATTTATTAATTGTTAAAGGTTTTAACTTTGTAAGTGGAGGACAAACAACTCGAGTTAATTTTTCATCTGTCTGAGTAAAACCAGAAACAGTATTTTTGACTATTTGTGAATATGGTATTGAAACTGTTGCATTAGATTGTTGGGGATACACAAGTTTCCTTGCCTCCGAATATGATAAATTTTTAGTTATTTTGTATTCCTGTATTTTCTTTTCCATTTTCCACTTATTGCAGTCCTTGGAATCTGAGGTGTGTGGTTTATCGCAATTAACACATTTAGGATCTGAGCTGCATTCTGTACTCGAGTGTCCGATCGTGGCACAACGGGAACAAGTCTGTTTACCTCGACAAGCGTTTTTTGAATGGCCAAACCTCTGACAATTATAACATCGTAAAGGAGTAGGTATATACGGGCGAACTTTATATCGTGCATAACCAGCAAGAATAGTTTTTGGAAGCTGAGGAGTACAAAAAGTTAAAATTATGTGCTTCGTTGGAATTAGTTGACCGTTACGTTTCATTTTAACTCGACGGGCTTCACAAACCTTTTGGCTTTTTAGTTCATTAACAAGTTCGGACTCTGAAACAGATTCGAGGTCAAGTTCAGAAATGAAACCACGGCAATAATTTAAAGATTTATGAGCATATGTTTGTACAGGAAATTCTCCTAAATGTTGTAAATTTTTAAGAACAGATATTTGTGATTTGGTGACTGCTTCAATCAATAAATCTCCAGATTTAAGTTTTTTTGTGTCTTTAACTTCTCCAACAGTTGAGGCAATGAGTTTCTGAATCAGAAAAGGGGAGACTTTATGGAAGGTTTTATCAGTGTGTAAGATGATAAAGCGAGTATTTTCTGTAATCGAATATCCGGACAAAGACGTTTCAAAAAGACCCATGCAAAGCACAATTAATATTCAGGTTTCGACGGCACCACCCACCACCGAGTCCAACAAGGGAAGGCAGCAACCGGCTCTAGGCACCCCCAGCCTCGACGCTTACCTTGATGCTAATCAAAATCTATACGCTAAGGGCCACTTCCAGGAACGTCTACCACCCTTAACGCAGAGCCCCAGAAGGTGACCCCTTGGCTTAATCCCCTTGAGCATACCAGCCAAATGGCTGGGACACCAGCCGATTGATACACCGGGGACCAGAATGTACTACCCGTCTCATGGGTTGCCACGCACGGCAAACACGTGGGGGAATTTGCTGTCCATGAGAAGCAAGAAGCAAACAGAGTGGCGACAGCTCCTCATGGAGAGCTCCCTCGAATACCCTCGAGGGAAAGAAAAACGACAGCCAAAAGCAGAAGGTGGAGGGGAGATTAAACTGAAATTGCGTAAAGATCCCTGGGTACCTCGGGATTGGGACACCCGGATTCACCTAAAGAAGGTGAGTCCCTGAGGGGAACGGTGAATTAGACCGCGGTGACTGGTGGTTAGCTCTCAGCTTCAGAACCAAAATGTTTCTGGTTAAAGAAACATTCGAAATTTTCTTTAATAACTTCGTTTTACTCTTCTTCCTAATACTGTATACTTCTAGATTTATTTGAAATATTTGGCAAATTGTAAAATAAGCACAGTCAGTAAAACATGATGATTAAAAAAGGTATGTACAACGTTCAAATATTTCAGAACAAACTGATTTGAAAAATAAACTTAAAAAGAGATAATTTTCTATTTGAAATTTTTCAAATGGATTTAATGATAAACTCGAACAATTTATTATATAATTTTCTCAAGAGGTAAAAAAAAAACAAGAAAATATAGTGAGAAGGCAGCACACTTTTTTTAAAGAACAGAAAACAAATTACACGACAACATTTGAATAAGTTACAACTTTAATCCTGTTCACTATCAATTCACTATTGGTTCACCTATTGACTATTAGTTCCTGGTGAACCAGATCGTTGTCAAAAGTGACCAATAAATGTCTATAAAATAAGCTGTGTGACCGAAAGGGCGCCATGATTTATTGATTTTAATAGTCTATCTGTCAGGATAGACTATTAAAATCAATAAATCATGCCAATTTAGTTAAAAATACATTTAATGATATTAAAGGACATGATTTACAAGGGCACAAAACTATTGAGGACAATAACATTTAACATATATGCATCAAAATAATACTCGGGGATTACATCATGCTTTACGTTCGCTTCCAAGACATGGACTGATTGTTCATCGTAACGACCGATAGAGGGCCGAGGAACAGTTACGGTTACAGCTGGAAATTATGAAATAATGATTTAGCAATGCAAATGCTTGCAAAAAAAATATTATATAATAAAAGAATTGAAAATAATCCTATAGCATGTATATTATTTATGATAAATTTTCCCTCTTTATTTTAATAACGAGGAATTCTATAAAGCAAGGCATTTAAAATCTTTTCATTCTCGTTATTTTTTCTAATGAAAAACTTTTCATGATTATAAATGCCCAAAAATACTTGTCATTCACTTCAGAGAATAAACAAGAAAATAAACAAGAAAATAATAACAGAATTAAAAGTAGATAAATTTTAAATATTATGCAGCAAGTTCAAATGAGATTTAGACATTCCAATGAATTTTTGTGTATATAAACAATGAAAGATTTTTAAAAAAAATTCATAATTTTGAATCCTTCTTAAACTTTACTTACAGCTTCAATTAATCGTTTAATAAATTATGCCTTAAATAATATAAACTGACAAAAAAAAAATAAGGATAAGAAGATACTTTACTCCTAATATAAAATACTCAATGACCAAGTACTTTTTCGAAATATAATGATTACTTCCCAGGAACGGCTGATTGTTCTCGCCTGCCTGTGTTTCCTGTCATGTACACACAATTAGACAAGGCAGGGATTGAGCTTAATAGACGGTCAACAGAAGCAAGCAAATTGCATAACTTTACACGCAGCGTGTGCACACATGGATTTTTTTTGTTGTTCTTTTTACCTCTAAAGAAAAGGATTAGATAACAAATGAAGCGTATCGTGTTTAGGAACTTGTTCATTCAACCTTAGCAGCTGATTATGAAATGGAGTCACGTGGCCTTTAATTGTCCTTTACAGAGGACCATCGATTTTTCTGAAAACTCAGGAAGGCTGGTTGTCATAATTTTCCGAGTCCTAGTTGAATGAAAAGAGGTCGGTCGACCTTAAAGGGGAGGATGTGCTACTTTCTGGGCAGTGGAGTAGAAATGACTCCTTGGGCACCAAAGAAATGAAGTTTTGGTTGATTAGTCAAATAAATCTGAAATTAGGAGTCAATATTTGGCTCTTACCAGAGCCGAAGGAAAATAGGATGCCATGGGAGTTTATTTCCTCATATCAATTTTCTAGTTACTATTATTTAGCATAATAAGACTAATTTAAAAAAGAATTTTAACATCTAAGGTTTTAATACCCAGAATATATATGTGGTTAATAATATATAGTGGAAATAGTCTATTTTAAAACTGGGAACTTATGGAATAGAAATTTAACATTAATTTAACTAATTCTGAATATTAACGTAAATATATGTAATAGCTTTAAAAGAGGTGTTTTCAGAGAAAAAAAAAATTGTTTTGACTTCCATCGTCTTAGTTCAATCACTTGTTTCAAGCGAGTTTCGCCACATTCTTGAAAATCAACTTCTTTTTATCTGTGGCATTGCAAAACAAGGACATTCACTTTTTGGCAGTAATAATGAATAAATTCACGTTTGATAGATGAGTTTTGTCTTCTATATTTAATTACAACAGATAAATGGCATTTTAAAAATTTCCTCTTACATAATAATCATAGGGTCAATATAAAAGATTAAATTTTTCATTAATGACTATTATATAGTGAGTAGTTCACAACAATGGATAATTGTAGGCAAATACAGATAATTTTGAATACCTCCATTGCAATAAAAAACCCTTGGAGTCATTGTATATATTTCACTGTTTTTTTTATTTCTTAAAAAAATATTTAGTCTAATTCGATTTCTGAAGGAGTGAAGCATTTCATATTTTTCTTTGCTAACAATTAAGAATTCATAGAACAAAAAGATTCTGCACAAGAATTAATAAAATAAGGATTATTTTATGTCTTTATTCGAGCTCTTTGATAAAGAACATTTTTATTATTATCTAACCCTTAAAAATATGCACATTACGGTTACGGTCAAGTAAATGCAAGGAATTTCGATCCCTAATAGTAAAGTCATTTTCAAGGCTTAATAATTAGGGATAACCGGTCAGTAATAATAACTTCCTCTTCTTAATAATAACGTCTTCAGAAGGACTTTCTGACCTAAAACTTTCACTTATGCTTAATAAGATTAATTAATGTCTCCTACTTTGCTAACTAACTAGGTTACCTATACTTAACGACCCACTTCCGTTCTATAGAGTGTTCAGTTAATATCCAAATGAATTTTCGCTGTTTTCACACAAAATTACGAAAAAATAATCACTACATTTCAAAAATTCTCACATTCCAGATTTCAAAAAAATAAAAAAATCGCAAATTCGCCAACATTTATCTGTTTAAATTGTTTAACACTCTCAATTAATATATTTAGCATAGAAAGATTGAACTTTTAAAAGTCAAAACATTATTAATAATATATTTCTATCAAAGGTCAATAATATTAAGTGAGATGTAACAAAATACATTATATTACATACAAATTACATTAACATTATACACAAAACACATTAAATTTTGTATTAATTATAATTTATATCTTCATTAATTAATTACTTCATTCATTTAATCAAACCATCAACATTAATTAATTTAATTATATCGTCTTCCTTATAGTTTTATAAAAATTTTGAATCAACGAAATATAAGAGTCTATAGGTTGTTGATTATTCAAATAAATTCGGAAATTACGTGCTGAAAAACCTAATTAGTCTTTAAGAATTCAATTCCAGTTATCACGTGATAAGCAAAGCGTGTGTAGGCAATTTTGTATTCCAAAGTGATTTCCTGTAAAGATAAAACTACCAAACCAGGCAAAACAGCGCAAAGCAATGTGCTGTTAAATTATTGATACACTGTCACTTCACACACTGTTATATGTGAAGTGACTACTGACACACTGTAATGTAACCTGGAATGATAACTAGTCTTGTTTTTCTCTTGAAGAAACTCTGGATCCAAGCAAGGAAAGTAATGCTTTAAATTCTGAGCATAATCAAATGAAGTAACGGCTCCATGGGATCCATCAAGTTACTATATGAAAGGTATATATTTTACGTGATACACTATAACAATAAGCTCCTAAATAAATATATAGTGTTAAGTAAATTCGCAAAGAAAACGAGATTTAACTGCCAAATATTATTTTGGAAACCGTTGTCATTTAAACAGTTTTGCTTCAATTTAATATCAATTAATAAGCATGGAATTTCTTTGTTTTTATTTCAATAGAAAATTCATAAGTAAAACCATAAACAACTTTTGACTTTTTAGTATATGAATAAGGAAACATAGTAAACAAAATAAAAAGAATCGAACTTAAAAAATTTGACGAATCTTGAAGTTTCAGATCTTTTGAATCTGTAAAATACATTTTTACTAAAATCCGTTTACGTTTAGCAAAAATGTGTTAATCAGTTTACGTTAACTGAGCGTGTTTTCATTTATGTATGTGAACATAAACAAAAATACTTTCAATAAACGTTTGAAATGTATGAAATAACGACCGTATTTTCAGATTTCTATAAAATTTTGAAAGATTTTCAGACAACGTTTGTCAGCTTGGGCTCTCAAGTGCAAGAGAACTCGATAACAGCATAACGCCATGTATATACAATTTCGTACACATATTTATCATCTAAAATATCGATAACAATTTTTGACCCAATCCATTAAATGACTGACAGCCTGTACCTAGTTCCACTTGCATATTCATGATATGATCCATAAACAAAATGATTTAAAAACAATGAAATCGGGTATGTTATCTTGTGACTATACTTGTAGTTTTATATCAAATTTTGGTATGAATCAACTATGAAAAAGTGTCGAAAATATATATTCTCGGGAGGGATTCAGTAAAAATGTTTGATTCTAATCAAAGATTTATATTTCGTAACTATCGTTCACTAATACCATGCAAGGTATTAGTGAACCTTAGGTCTTAATGGTTTTCCCAATATATTTAAAATAAAGTACATAATTTTAAAATGAACCCTTTCTTGGAATTTTTAAATAGAACAAAAGTAATCAAAAATATTAATCAGAATTTAAATTCCTCGGTGAATATATGCACTTTGAAAATTATTTCCTTGGTTATTGACCGAAAATTAATCTGTGCAGTTAAAAAGTAGACTCTGTTTTCATATTTCTGTTTAAGAAAAATGGGTTAATCACAGTTAAGTTATTATCCGAGGCTGTAATGCGGAAAAATATAATTCTACTGCTTTGAAAAATTGTCATAGAAAATTAGAGATGAAACCACTTGTTTCAAAAAAACAAAAACAAAATAATGGCATCTTGTATGGATGAAGATAAATTACGATGAGACAATGACATCTCCGACGTTTTCTGCCCTAGATACAGATTTAACTTTCGGTATCAATGGCTTATCACTGACAGTGCTTATTTTTTGAATTGTCATGACATTTTGTATCTACAGATTTGAGATCTTCAAGTAACTAAATAATCATTAGTTAATTTGCCATTTCAAGTCTTTAAATCATAATAATTATCAATAAGATATTTTATCTTTTTTTTCTTCTTTAACGACGCGTCATCAGCAACTTTGTATTTATAAAATAACATTTTTTCTTCTTATAAAAGTTGATTTGTTTTTGAATTAGGGCAATTAATTTAACGTTATTAAAAAGAATAAAAAAATTAGAAATACAAAAAGAATTATATATTTATAAATTATCTGCTATTCACATTGCATTAAAAATTTTACTTTGAAAATTCATAAAAATGATGCATAGATATTTGCTAATATTTCATCTTCTCAAAAGAGCCATCGTGGCATCAAACTAAATCTTCGAATTAGACATCGAACAGGGAGGGTTGTCCTGTATATATAAAAATGTACAAATCTACTATCCTGGCTCTAACGACCGTTGACTAGAATGTCGTAAAAGCATTATTTGACATACTTGTTCAGATGGCATCCGAGTACAGCTCCAAAATGCAAGATCCGTATAGCATGTAAAATTCGCTAATTGGTTCAATTTCTGTCAGGGACACACACAGATACAAAAAGCAAAATTTTTTTTATTGACACAATATCGACTTCGGCTCTATTCTTCTCTAAAAAACTTTCAAGAGCCATTGTTCAAGCAAGTTCTATTAATTAAGACCTGTTCTCTATTGCGTTTTTATTTTTTCCAGATTCATTAACCTATAATTTTAGATGCAAATTCAACGTACAAACTGAAGCGTCGAGTACATCAACACAGAAGGGCACAAGAATGGAAAGATCAAAAGTTAATGAAAGATTCATCCCTGTGACATTTTATTTATTTAGACATACAGACTGACATAGATGTGTGTATGTTTCTTAAGTAAAATTACTTTTTATCCCCATAATCATGTCTTAATTCTAAGGATTCATAAAAAATTTTTATGAATAAACATCGATATTTTGAATTTGTTTACAGTTTTTTGGAACGACCTTGAGAAGAATCGAGCTTTCGAAGTCCGTTCCCATGGAAAACTTTCGCATACATGAATGAGGGGCACATTAAATTTGATATAATAGATGAAACATTTTCAAAGAAATAACGCTGAATTGAATTTTGGTTTTCTCCTCTGTAAACGATGGAAAGCTATCAGGACATGATTCAAAAACTGTTTTATTCTTTACCGAACTGCTAACTCGTGAAACTTTATAAACAAATCAAGCTTAAATAAGAAAAAGATTTTTTTTTCAATGTCTGACAGATAAAAGAATAGATTATTTAAAGTCCAATAACTCAAAGGTTTTCAACAACTGTTTATATTTTTTTCTGAAAAGTTTGTGAATATAGTTCCTAAAATTTTTTAAAAGTTAAATTAAAATTAAACAGCTTTTAATAGACCATGTGAAATTCCTTTAAAATTTTATATTTCAAAATCATAAATTATTGAAGGTAATTATAAAAAAGTTCTAAATTAAGCTCGGCATGTTCTCATTTTATTTTATAAAGATATGAAAAACATGATACCGCGAAAGTGTTACTTTCTCTTCATGTTATCAGTATGTTTTACCCATTATACTTTTTGCTGATGACAGATTAAACAAAAAATTCGTATCCTGTGAGAATTCTTTCACGAATTGATTCCTTTCATACAATAGCAATTATCTGAGTTTATGATAAACTAAGATACTTGGAGCACACCATTTCGGAGCGTTTCCTATCGCTTGGTTGACGAGTTTCTTCAGGTTTCTCTATTTGTTTAAAAAGGAAAAGAGTTTGATTCAGATAAGATCTGAACCTTCAATAGCGCTGAGAGTTTAACAATAAAAAAATAACCACTTGTATATCGTGACAAAAGCACAGGCGAGGTAAAAAAAATGATAAATATTGTAAAAAGAACATAAGGAAAAATATTTCGCTATTCTTTTTATAACTTCTTGCTAAAGGACATCAGTATCAGAAATGATCTTAAATTGTATTAAAAATTTAAATCTCCTCATTTAATATTCATAAAAATTCTGCCTTGGATATAGCTTTTTCTATTCACATTTAATCATTCTTTTTATTGTTTCTGTCATTTTCAGGTTCACTGACGACAATTTAATGGAATAATTTTTAATCTATCTTAAATTTAAAAATATTTGTCTGTTAATGGTAATTTGGTAACTAAGTACTTTTTTTTGAAACTTTATTTACAATTACAAACATAGTAACTAGCATTCAAATTAATATTTTTCCCTTGACTGAATGATTATGAGCAGGTAACGTATTGATAATTGAACGCTGGAAATAAAACTTATAAAATATTTTCAATGAAAATGAGTCGATGTCAAAAATTTATCTTTTATATATTATATAATTCATTATATACAGCGTAAAAAAATTCAAGTGTGCCCTTTAGAGAAAAATTCTTCACATTTAAACAAAATATAATACAAGATATTTGATATATCTAGATATCATATACAAACATGAACATATAGATATAATTTCAAAATCATTTCCCTTTTCGAATAAAACTGTGAACTACATCAAAATGCAAATATCGAATTTTCTCAAAAAAATGAAATATTTTCTTAACCCTTTGCACTCAATATCTCAAGTCTGATTCTCAATTCTGAAGTAAGTATCGTTTTCACATTCTTGTTAAATAATGATTATTATAAAAGCCATGTAGTAACAAGAATTGCTACATTAATTTTTAGAAATGATGTCAAACTTATTACTATTCTCTTCCGTCAAATAAGTACTAAATGCAATTTTTTCTTATACATCTGCAGATTCGCAGATGTATAATTACGCATCTCATTAATTTTTAAAATACAAAAGGCCAAATTAGAAAACTTAAAATTACATCTAGAGAATTATAGCCCCTATTTCAGATGTGTTTTACAACCGAAGAATTAACATCAGAAAAGTTATTCGAAACTTTAATTTTTAAAAGGTTATTATTGGAAATAAATTTTGAAATTAACAGTAGTTCTGTAGTAAAAATTAAAAGGAAAAAGATGTGTAGATAATAGAAATTTAAATTGCTAATGACGGTTAGCATTAGAATTATTGCTTAAAACAGAATCAAGTTAAAATTGCACTTAGCGATCTAAAAAATATACAATAAGAATATATTTTGCATCAAGATTTTTTAAACTATTTGTTTATTTAGATAACCTATGATCTAAAAATATTAATATAAATCAAAATATTTTGTTTCTCTGACGAATAGTGTTATTCAAATATCATGTAAAAATTCTTTCCATTCAAGTTTTATATGAAAAGTCTTTTAGTTTTAATTATTAATATTCAGTCCTTTCAGTCCATTTATTTATATTGCTTTATATTTATTATTTTAATAAATGATAACTTTTATTCTGTTTGAAAAAATGCGTGTTAATGAAGAAAGCTAATCATTTCAATGAATTTCAGTGTTTTCTTATTTAATACTTTGAATGCGGATTTTTTTTTTAAAATCTTCACATTTGCGTAGAAAACGAAGTGAATAGTTTTAAATCAAACAATTTGTTCAAGATAATTTTTTAAATGATTTTTAAGTCAGAAGTTGGGGCGTGATGTTCAAATCACTTCTCAAAACTATTTTTATTAATACGTATTTCAATCAGTTTTAAAAGGATATGCATGTCCCATTAGTAATCAAAGGGTTGAAGTTGAATTTTAATTAATGAGAAGGAGATACGATTATGATAACAATGAACGAACAGGAGTTCGACCTCGTTAGGAGCAATTTTAGAGGCAGGTATTGGGTAATTTTTCTATTCATTAAGATGACTAGCTGTATTTTAGTAACAAAAAATTATATAAGGCTATCCTTATGTATACATGCTTATACATGCTGTGACTGACACACGGAAGTTATACAGGCCTATAATCATAGTCCGAATATGCATCAGTATTTCGAAGTAATGCTTTCTTTTCTTTACTATAATTTTTAAAGAATTGCAGAAAAATTTTCGAATTTCAAATTATTAGTATAAAAGTCAAATTATTAGTATAATATCATGTGTTGTTAATACTAATTTTCGTCACTTTGAAGAACATCATTTTATTGTGGCACTTACCGGTTTAATTTTTTTTTTCGTATATCGGTTTATAAAATAATTTTTTAACAAATATCAAATATTAAATTTGATTCATATTCAGGATTTATTAACGTGTTTACAAAAACCACTCTCAATTAAAAATTGAAGGTCCTTCATATCAGGACATATATGTAAAAGTTCAAAGAAAATTCTGATAATATATTAGTTTTTTTCTTTTATAATTTGATTTTAGAACAATATTTGTACAATTGTTCATTTATATAAATTTTAAAATCAAAGCAAATTCATCAGCATAACGCTAATTTTTCATTTTAAATTCTGAAAACCTCGATTTTTCACTTAATATAGAATGAATTGTATTGAGGGATTGAGAGATTGATCCATACCAAGAGTACCGGTACAGATAAGAAGCGAAAAAATGACCATTAAAATTTTTAAGGGCAAAATGGAGTAAATTTATTGTGTTATCAGAAAAGAATTCGAGAATAAAAATTTTATGGTTGATTAAAAATTGCAATTGATTCAAAAGCTTATAGAAACTAAATACAATCTAGCATTTATTTGTGGCAGCGATACATTTAATTTGTAGAGTATAAGATGTTTCATCAATATATTCATTACAATTCTTTTATCAATTTTACTTAGCATATGACCAAGATTTTTTTAAAAATTCGTGTAAAAAATTGGAAGAATATTTTTTTGGGGGGAAGGGTATCAAAGAAGAGAAAATTCATCAAAAATATAGCACATATTTCAGGCAATTCACATCTCGGTATATATTCCTGATAGAGAGATAGTTGCAGCTTTACAGAGCTAGTCCGGAAAACATTTGAATATATATACAATGGCGGACCATCAAACCGTGATTACATTAATTCAATAGTTACAGCACTAATGCTAACATATGTTACTTGGCCCATGATTCATCAAGACATTTATTATTTAAGTTAAATTCCGTACAAAGACAGATTTGGGTTGCTTTTTCCTAACGATCTATAGAGCGAGTTCCAAAATATTTTGGAGAATCTATACATTTTAATCTTTTATATTTCATTTTGGTAATATTGTTTACTGCAAATAATAATAATAATAATGAAGCAATGTTGATTAATAAAAATTCCTTTTATACCTTTTAATTGTTCACTGCCTGAAATGCATTTTGATAATTGCTCTGAAATGCTGATGCTAGAATTCTAATTAAATCAATTCAAAACAATTAAATAAAACATATAATTCTATACACAGACTTAAAATTTAAAACTTTCGCTTTCTGTTGGTATAAACTGTGGAAGATATCAAATAAAAAAGAAACGCGTCACAGTAATAATTAAATTAACACGTTTAGTGATAAGTTACGATAAGGAAGAATCACTGAATAAATTATTTGAATAATCATTTCAAAAATTATACGCATATTTTTGGCCTTGAATTAAAGATTTAAACAGTTTGCTTTCAAAGGAAGAAATCGAGAAGAGCACACAACAAAGTTGCAGTTGTTTAAATAAAATCGAACTGGTGTTAGGTATAAAACGAATATGGATGATGGTATGGCAACATCACTTAACCAATTAAAAATGAAAGAGCCCAGGAAATATATCAAACATATACTTTCATACATCGATGTTTTCTTGAATTTGAGTTATGTGATACAGTTGCTTAAACTATGGTGTTAAGTTTAAATTTCAAAAACACTCCAACTAGGTAACATTTAATACTGGTGGAATAATGTATCGAAACTACGACACGCCGAAGTCAATAACCGATTCTAACACCAAGATACTGTAGTCTTTTGCATTGTTCCGAATATATTAGTTGAAAGCATTTAGTGGCTATTAACTTTCCTTTCACATTTTATAATACATAAAGAAATATTTAAGTGATGATTTTAAGAAGACATCTCAGATTTTAATCTAAATATATCTATGAGGCACATAATTATTAATTACATAAATGTAATTTGGCAATGATTCTTTATTTGGATATCTTGAAATGGGTAAGTGAAAAAATTAACACTCAAGACCACTTTCGAGTTATGTTTATAAAACCGTGCTTTTTACACATGCTTTTCAAATTCATAAAATTACTAATTTAATGAATATGAAGCTAAGGATTTTTCAGTATTTTTTCGCAACTCAATAACAAATAACTAGTCATCATTTTCCGAGACGCAAAGTTCGCCATCTTTAGAATTTATGTCATTTCATCCAGTATTTCCCCCAGTTCCTCAAAATTATGAAATCTAGATAACAGAAGAAATCCAGTTTCTGACTGAACTGGAATTTCCCTATTATGAAATTTCTACAGCTTGAATTTTTTTCAATATTGCAAACGTAAAATAAATTCTGAATCGACACCTGTCGACTTATCACAGCGACGACGTTAAAAAATAAAGTGTTTCTTTTCATGTGATACTATTTCTATGCCGACATTTTTTTTGTAAACAGGTGGGTTTGTATTAAAATCAAACCACCATATCAAAGTAAATGAAATTCATTAAATTTTTGTAATTTAATTTTAATTTTTTTTATAAATTTATATAGACGGTTGAATTAAAAAAAAACTGATGCAAATTTTACTAGTTATAAAATTTTAATTTTAGTTTTACAATTTATAAAAGGTGATTACAAAAATATGCAGATACACTGACTGTAAAAAAAAATACAGGAAAAGTTGAGTCATAGAAAACTTGAATTCCTCAGTAAATAACATAGAATTGACAAATACAGAAAATTATGCTAAAACTAACTAAGCCTGAATTACTATTAAGTAATTAAATACAAATTTCTAGGATTTTTAAGTTATAGAAGGATGCCCCTGAAATCAATCAATTTTCTGTTTTAATAGAATATCGACTATCATAATTAAAGGTAAAATTTAGCTCAAATATAAAAATTGATTACAAACATATTGGGATCATACTCAGAACTATTTAGCAGGACATCTTTATAATTCCAAAACATCAACATAACTTAACATTGATTATACTTAAAGGAAAAACGAAACAATCGATAAAAGATTTTCTTTTCGTCTGTTATCTCTCATAAACGTATAACAAAATTTTACGATATGAAAAGTGAGAAGCATAAATTTTAACCTTTATTAGATGAATTGTGGTTGTAGCACGGTGTGTGTATTTAATCCAAGGAAAAATTCTTTACTTTTTCTTGTTTATTTTCACACGCACATACACACACATACACACACATATATATATATATATTATACATATTATATATATATACAAAAACATTGACGACGATCACATATATACAAGTAAACACATAATATATATACTGAAATATCAAAAGTGCCGCTAACAACGAGCGAACAAATACTTTTTGCCGCTAACGGAAAGCGAGCGGGTGCCTACCTGCACAATTTTCGACAAATTGCCTCGTAAAAATTACACCAATTATATTGCTTCCTGTGAAGGTAAGTCAAGAGTTATGCACGTGTGACGTTAATAAAATCTTTATAGTTATTGGTTTTCATGTAAACGCTAAAATTCATCGAGTAGAATAATAGGGTATTTATGATAACCTGTTAAGGTTTCTGTAGATTAAAGAAGCAAAACTCTTTTTGCAAATAAACCAGAAAAATAATTACAAGTGAGCTTTTATGTTGGCAGTCAAAATGTTAATGGAAATATATATTGGAACAATTAATAAAAAATATTACTGTATACCATTAGCTCTCATGAAATGACATTTTTAGTTTCTTTTGTATGAAAGTAAAAAGACAAATTTTTAATTGTCAAAATTGGTGTTCGAGATTTTAATTTATCTCCATGTTTATACCTTCCTGTGTTTTTCAAACACATTTTTGATATTATATTTATATGAGCACGATAAATCAAATTACAAAGATTATTAAAGCTGGCATATGCCACCAAATTTAAAATTTTCTCTTTAAATTAGACGGAAATGCATTCGAAGAAAGTTCAGCTGTCCAAATACAAATGAGCACAATTGCTGGAAAACGTAAAGAAGTTGATAAATAATATTTGATATGTAAGTTAGCATATAAAATTATGCTTTGTATCAAATTTATGACTGAATTCATCAAGGAGCTGACCGTCTGTTAATCAATACATTTAACTATATGCATGTGCAATAATTAGAAAACATGATGACTGAAATAACTGAAACTCTAGTTTCCACTTTGTGAGTACAACTATAGTTTCGTGACAAAATAAAATTTAAATTGTACCATTAAAATGCACTTCAAGTCAAGTTATAAACAAAACTTTGAATTATCAAATAATTTAATCTTCCATTAAATCATTAAAATATAAATAACCATGATCCAAAAATTAACAGATAAGCTATTCCCATTTATCACTTAATTTTTTATTTCAATTCAAAACAGCGGTCAATTTTACGTATGGAAATCATCAAGCAAATTATTAAGATTCAGTTCAATTGTTATATGAAAATACCTAAACTAATCTCAGAATATTAAATCATTAAATTCTTATATTTATTAATAAAGCATTATATTATTATTCATAAATTATTTATTAAGAGATACTATGTAATCAGTACTCTTTTATATAATTATACCGTTATACAATGAACTAAATCCTTCATACTAGGATAAATTAAATTGTCTAAAAATAATATCATCAATAACGATCATTGATAATTATGCTATGCTATTCAAAACTTGCTTCATAGTATGTCTTTTGTATTGATAATAGCTTCATCAACAAATATTTACACTTATTTTATGAAGAATACTGAGGACTAAATAAAACAAATATGCCATTTGGTAGTATGCTGAAAGAGGATTAAAATTCTATCAGTCAATTGGTATAGCAGACGATATTTGATAAGCAAAAATAGTCTAATAGGTCTGTCAAACAGACAGCAGCTGTTTATTTCAGATTATGTACTTTTATGGCATTTGATTGTTCTAAAGATTTGATTTACTTTCACTATTAAATAGCTAAATCATAGAACGAAATAAATCAAAATCGCAAAATATTTTATATTCATATAAGTAAAAATATTTAACTCTCAGTTGTTCACCTATGTATTCAAAACATAACTTTTTTCTGTTAGAAATATTTTTATAACAAGATATAAAACTACTTATATACAATAATTAGCACAAAAATGTTTTCATTTAATATTATACATTGTTTTCATCAAATGTTTTTTTAATGTTATTTGTTATTTTCATAGCGCAATGCTTATTACATTTATGGCTTGCATATTATGTTAAATCATATTACATTAATTGAAAAAAATAAAATACATTTAAACATATTTTCTTGATAATTTTAGTGAAAAGTATTTGATAGTTTCTCAATTCAAAAATACATTTTATTTCAGCTCAAATATAGGAAAATTCAGCTAAAAAATTTCTAAAGTAAAGGGTACCTGCTAAAAGTATCAAATATAAGCAATTATTAAATTGCTGAAGTTTAGATTGCACCAAGGGTTTTTTTCCTATTCAGTCGCTCATGCACATTGCTGATGGCTGCTTTAGGCTATTTATCCACCAATATGAAGAAAACATTTTATAACTGTCGTTCAACCGCTGCATACAATAATATATCTGCCATACCTGGAATTATAGAATTTTCTTATATTTAATTAAATAATTGTAAGAATTATATTGTCAGGGATACAAACACTGCTCATTAACCAAAGTCACTGGATACGCTTAAGATACACAATCGACATATGGAAGTATAACGAAGGACAAAATTTTATACAACAATTGAAATAATAAATATCTTAAGTATATGAATCAATTCAGAAACAAAGTAAATTAAGAAATTTATCTATGCAAATTTGTTGAATGTTTAGAATAAATATACATTGTATTTAGTGAGCGCTAATGCTGCTACTACTAAAACACAAATGAACTGAATAACTTTAGAATAAATGTTAGTACGATTGAAACAATTTTCTGGGATTTCTGGATCCTCAATTTTCTGGGATTTTCGGGTCACGAAGGGTCAATTGCTTGACGAAAGTCAGACCCTTCACAGAAAAAATCCCTGGTTTGAATCCATGTCTGAGGGTGACCCTTGAGAAAGTCCTCAGACCGGATTCTTTTTTTAATTTTGATTCCTAGGCAATAATTGTTTCAATCGTACTAACATTTATTCTAAAGTTATTAAGTATATGAAATAACTCGAAAGGGAAACGATAATTTCTTTCCAAGTGCCTTATTAAATTAATTATATATTCGTAAATATCTTAATTTGTTTTATATAAAAAATATATCTTCGTGAAACTGATTTAATAGAACACAACTAATGTAAGCTGTTAATTACGTTGATATTGAGCATTATTAATCCTTTCAGAGACATTGATATATTACAATTAAATTAAGTAGGTTGCCTTATGTTCTCATTAAATTTTCAAAGAAAAAGATTTCTAGATTTATTTTTAAACAACATCATAAGGGAAATAATTTGTTAAATTAATCAATAAAAAATCAAATTAATTATACCTAATTTTTGATGAATCACTTTTTTAAATTAATCTCAACCCCAAAATATTTTAACATACTATTACTAGAAAAAAATAACAGTTTAAAAGGTCAGCTTGCTCTTTTTAATACTATAAAATAAGCAAGAATTAATAGTGGGATTATTACTGAGCAAACAGTAAAAATTTCGGTCTATGCATCTTATAAAAAATAAGCCAAAGATTCCTGAAAACTAAGTTAAAAAGTACCACCCCCTTTTAATTAGAGTTTCATTCAGCAGTTTCAAAACTCACAAACTAGTTGATTAGCAGTTGATGCAAGACTAAAATAAGCAAATCAAAATAAAACTGTCAAAGATTGACAAATTTGGTTCAATCACTAAGAAGCAACCAATTGTGAAAGGCGTCATTGTACGATATTTGGAATAACGGACCAGGATTCTCCATCTCACAAAAACAGTTTCACAAAATCACTTCGGAAAAAAAGTCTAAAAATAAAATCACTGTTGTCCAAATAAAGATCATGCCATTTTACGGCGATAAAACTGAAAAATTTTCTTCCCAAATACAATCGCGAGCTTTTCCTGTTCGCTAAAGGATAACCTGTTTCGACTAGTTTGCGAATTTCTCACGAAATTACGCAGTTGTATGAGCAAAATTATCGTTAAGTGAGTCATCTGATAGGGATAACGAAAATGAAAACCTTGTACACGCGCTTTACATGATAAGGAAAATTTGACAAAGGAAAAACAGAAATAAATAAAGGAAGAAAGAACGTCCAAACAAGTCAAAATTTTCTGCACGGCTGAATAAAATTAAAGGGTAAACTAAAAGTAGAGGATTATCTACGTTAAACCTAACGGAATGGATTCAAAAGTTCTTGTTCAGTTTAGCATTTCATGTACTTCGACTAAAAGATTAATACCTGCAAGGATTGTTAGGCCTTAGGTCACCGGAAATTATTTCGGGTAATAAATTAAGTAACGAATAAAAGAGCGATTTGTTTGCGGAAAAACTGCTTTTTTTCCGCTTGAAAGAACCGTAACTCCCCATCCAAAATAAAATTAAAAAATCTAATTCTTCTCTGATTTCAGTAATTCGTTTCTCGATGACATGATTAAACATAAATAAACTTTTCAAATCTGCAAAAGCTTTATTAAAAAATTTAAACTGCATAATTCGTTTCACATAAGTGGAATGTGGGGCTAGAAATTAATTGTATTATAATGTGTGTATTAATTCTTTATTCTAAAGCAACATACTTAAATATTAATTTTGAATTAGAATGAAAAACCAAGAATTTAAAACTTCTTAAAAACAAGGAACTAAGCGTCTTGTTCCATATAAATGTAGATTCTGAACTTGTGTTAAAAATATATTTCTTATTTTTAAACTTGATTAGCAATGCAAAAAATTGGATTGAATTATTTTGAGTATTAAAATTTAATTGAGATTCCGTTTTTAAGTTATATATAAATTATTAACGAATGATATCAATTTTAAACCAGCCTTAAATGATATTTAAAGTTATCTTATTTTTGATGTCATATAAAAATATTTAATAATCAATAGAAATGCAATATCGATATCTATTTCAAATAAAAGTGATTGAGATGGGGGGGGGGGGCTTTTCTGATTCAAAACACTTCCTTCAAACTCTTGTAATTAAGAGGATGGTGTTTGATTAATGAATAGATGTTCTAACCCAGTTGTAATCCTCCAGAAGTGAAAGCATAGGAGACACCAACTAGCAAAATAATTAAAATAATTAAATTTGCAGATTTTTTTTTCACTTTCTGATGCATGATTATTCTCTGTAAAATTTCAGAACCAAACAATATGTAAGCATTTGATTTGAAAAATTGCATATATTTATACATATTATATATAGTGAAAAATTTCATTATTTAAGTAACTATCAGTGAACAAAACTTCCTCGGTTGTATTACCAATAACGAAAGACAAAAAAAAACTATTTTCATAATATATACACCTTTTTAATGATTTGAATATTATAAATAGTTTTTATATGCCTATATGTTTTGTAGTATGTGATACACTTTATTTATAATTTATTAATGTGAGGAAAATAAATTTTCGCTATTAAGGGCTATATTCTTTTATTGAATCTGTAGTAGCATAAAATGTATTAAATCGCAGTGATATTCAACATAAACAATTCTAACATAGGCGAAATAATTAAGTAAATCATAAAGTAAGTTAGTAACAGTTGAGGAAGTGCATTTTTCGAAATAGGTTAAATCCTATTATCAATACAGTATATAAATAAAATAGTATGTAGTAATATATTATTCCATAATTATTAGATCTTAAACCGATTACTGTTTTAAATCGCAAACATGTTTTACTTAATATTTATTGCCATTTTGCAATTGTCTGCAAGGAAAATTGCGAGCATCAGCAAAAAAATGACTTTCATTCAGTTGACTAGCTTCGAAAATATTTAGCTTACATGAAATAAATTATAAATCATTATCACACTTTGAAAAAAAATCTAGGCTAAATAATAGACCATGATAGCTTAATGATAAGGTCTCAGTTTCGGAGTCGAGGACTGAAATCCAATTCCACCGAAGAAAGGCCATATAAAGGCTAGTCTAATTTAGGTATAATCAATCGTGACAACAGTAAAAATTTGGAGAGAGGGGTGTAGACCCTTGCTGATATCTCCATCTGAGCACGGTGAGAAATTACGAAATCCTCTCAAAAATAGCCGTAAGTTTTTTTTTATAAAATAAGGGACGAAAATATAACTAAACTAATGCTGAATGAAAATATAGAATTTACAGTAATCAAATCAAAATTAAAAGCTTAAATAATTAGTAAATGAGTTCAAATATTTCATTGAATGCATAAAAATACGATCATTATAGTGAAAAAACAATATTCAAATCTAAAGTAAGAGAAATATGATATAGATATGATTTATTTCATAGCCCCGAAAAAATGATGTATAAAAATAAAAACATACAGGAGAAATAAAAATTAAAACTAGGACTAAAATCATTAGTAAAAAGAAAATATAAATATCAAAAATGCGAATTTCTTTTAGTTTTACAATATAATATAATGACATAGATTTTATAAAAAGTTGAAATATGTTTCATCGTAATATTTCTATGATCATGTGCCTTGACAGGATAAAATGAAAATCAGATCAAATAATTAAATGCCAATAGATTCAAGAACTGCAAACCCGTCTTTAACATTAATTAAGCAAAAACAAAGAAAACAGTAAATTAAAACGTTCAACCCTTTCACCACTACATACTTATCGATCCTATACACCGCTGACGGACACAAAATTGAATGCAAATAAGACGATTTGAGTGATTTTATTTTACAGCATCCTTAACAAATCAATTCCAGCAAGGGGCAATTAAAGTTTTGCATCAGAGAAATCATTTACAAAACATAATTTTCATCTTTTTCAAGGAAAAAAAAAGACGAAACATTCTTAATTTTACAAATGTTAAGAACGAACGTAAAATTTTTGGGTTTATACTCAAACTCATTTTTAATTTTAATACTCAAAAATAATTATTGATTAATTTATTATTTATCTAAAGACAGAATTTTCATACATGTAATAATGAGATATACAAATTATTATTTTCAAGAAATCCACTCTAAATTCGAAAACACATTTTTGGAATTAAATATGTTTCATTATTTTTTTTATGCACTTGAAACTCAAAAATGTGTTGAATAAAAGATTCAAATTTGATGTATATGTTTATACCAGATCGGAGACATATACTGTTCGCTTCAGTATCCTTAGACGAGCACTTTTCAATGATTCTATCTTAGTAAGGGATGAGACGGAGAAGGGTGAGCTTATTTCCATATTCTTCTTCACTCTTTGATCTTGATAACAGCCTTATTAGTAATTTTTCGTCCGATTTTTTTTCACATGTATGTGAGTATCCTGTTGTTTCTTACATTATTTTATTCTCATTCTTCCCATATCCCCTCTTTTCATCGTTCCTCTCACCTCAATTTTGAGGATTTAAACCCATCCTGATGCTTGCGCAAAAGCGCGGAAAGTTTTAGAATCCGTTGGCAAACAATATATATCAAAATTTGATAGACATTTTGATGATCAACAGTTATCTAGATTAAGTCTACAAGTTCTACAGTATGCTTCTCGATGCCATAATTTAGAAAAGAAAGAGCTGAATGCATAA
Organism: Argiope trifasciata; assembly: GCA_026543055.1. Taxonomy (NCBI): domain Eukaryota; kingdom Metazoa; phylum Arthropoda; class Arachnida; order Araneae; family Araneidae; genus Argiope; species Argiope trifasciata. The sequence goes on from JAPMOQ010015927.1 coordinate 5,087,052, forward strand.
ATATTTCAATACAATTTTATCAACAAAGTTGTAGTTCTGTCTCAAATTTTGAATTAATCTGTTAAAATGTTTTTGCTGTTAACTTGTTAATAAATTATTGCTGATGTTCGCATGCATTCGAAAGCAAAAATTCAACCAGCGGAATTACTATCCAATTATAGATCTTATCACACCTTCCCTTATCTTCCTAAACATTCAAGAATTTGGGTAAGACTGCGAATACTTTGAATGACAATAGTGAAAAATAATTTCGAAACAAAGATCTTTGGCTTGAATTTATTACGATCATTTTTACTGAATCTATCATGAGAATATGTAATTTGGATGCATTTAGCGGGCCAACTATCACTAAAATTTGACTCGAAATAGCTGTTATAGGCACAAGATAACATATATAATTTCAATGATTTAAGTTATTACATTTATTAATTATTGTAATATTATCGGTTTTTACATGCACGCGAGAGTAAAAATCGACAGATAGTCGTTTGACGGATTTGGTTCAAAATTTGTTGAATATATTTTTGATACTAAACCTATATACAAATTTTATATAGTATTTTGTGAATATCGAGCCCACTTGTACTGGAATAAATAGAATTCTTTTAAGCAGGTTTCATTCAAAAATTTGATTAAAAAATACTACAAAATCGGTTGTGATCCTTTAAACCAGATTTCTGCCATCTAGCTCGAAGTATTTTTAAGTTATCGATTTCACAGATATACGGATAAACTGACTGACAGAAATTCTTAAATCAAAAATGTGCTTTTCGAACTCAAGATGGTCTTAAATAGACGATTCACCAAAATCTCTAGATTAGGTGTTTTTAATATAACAACACTTCCTTAATATGTGATTAATTTTTACTTAGTACGTGAAAGAAAAAAATGAAACGATTTAGGAACAAGAATTTAATAAGTAGTTTTGCAGTCTGAATTGTCGACTTGCATCGAATTTTGGCTTGGATAAATTAAAATTTATATCGGAGGTGTAATCCAAAAAGACATTCGACTTTCTTTATGACACTAGGGCTGCGGTGGCCTGGTGGTAAGATCTCGACTTCGGAACCAGACGGTTTCAGGTTCGTGACCTGATTCCACCGAAGAACCATCGTGTAAATGATTGTGGTGTACATTAAATATGTCAGGGCCAAACGTCCTTCCGCTTGTGTGGTGTAGAGTCGAGAGGGGGATGCTAATTCAGGAGTTGCCCTCGCCATCTGATCGCGGTTCAGAATTACGAAATCCGACCCAAAATAGCCCTAGTATTGCTTTTAAACGGGACGTTAATGTAACTAAATTAAACTTCTTTATGAGACTATGAAGCAAAGAAACGCATATTTGAAATTTTATTCATATCATCATAGTTTATTCATTTGAAATTTCATCATATTTTATTTCCATCAAGAAACGCACGCAAGAAGATCAGTTTATAAAATGAATTTTATTATATAGTCTAAATATCATGACTGAGAAGAGAATACTTTTTCTTATGTTTGTTTTCCCCATTTATCGAATCAGATTTTTAAAAGAGAGATTAAAAATTCTAAGTAAGCATAACCATTCCTGAGGAGTCACAATCATAATGCATGCAAACGACAAAATCTGATTATGGGAATTAAATCTGAAATGAATAATTAGAATTATTAATTAAAAATAACAGGTGTATTCATTCAGTCAAATTCAAATTCAGAAGCCATATGACATCTAATTGCATAGCGTTTTATGCTAAGCTCCGAGATCTCCTGTAAGTTGCGCGATGAATTCCAAACGGAAATGATGCACTTGGTGTATAATACATAACCATGAATGGACGAGAAATTCAGAATGAAAATTTAAAACGCCATTCTACCAAATTAAAAAATTCTAAAATTAATAGGATTTTCAGTTTTTATAAAACTTATATCTGGAACTATTTACGCATTTCCTTAAAGAATAGCGCAGAAAACTCGGGGTAACAGAGCAAAGGACCCTAATCAATTTAAATCTTAACCTTCAAACCATAGACATCAAACCCATCAGATCTTCTTGATCGTTTGTCTACACCATTTTATTTCCATTTAATAAGCTTCACATTACTATTCCAAAGAGCAATGATGAATTTTAGGAATTCTTTTTTAAATGCTTTTTGATTAAAATTTATAAAAAAGACAGACATTTAGTAATAGCGGCACTAGAATTAGATTTAAACTGGAAACTTGAATAAAATACTAAGGTAGTAGTTTTATGAATAGTTTTTACCATTAAAACTACCATATTTTTTGTATTGAAGTAAAAGGTAAAAAGTATTTTTTACTGAAGAATTATTATAATGTGAATAGTGTCACTGGAATATTACTTAACTCAGAATGTGGTCATTATGATTTTTTTAAAATTATTTAAGTGAAAGAAATCTATTTATAGAAAGTGATTTTAAGGTTGATTGATAGAAGAGTGTTTCGATGATACTTCCCATTCAACTGATTTTGATATGTATGTTCAAACACAATTAATTTTTATAGTGATGTATTTGATGTATTTTGAAAAATGTATAAATTATACAGAAATTATAGATTGATTTTTATAATAATAAATTTAATATGCCCTAGAAAACCGTGCAATGAAAGTCAAACAAGCCGATAAAAAAAAGGACTAATTTTACCCATGGTCAATTTTTTTTAAATATAATTGTTGTGTTTTACATATTGTTTTCTATATACCTTTATATACCGTAAAAATAAATATGATTTTAAAAAGTATAAAGTAATCTGTTTTTTCAAGAGTATTTCTTGCTACATGTAATTTGACATGAAAACATATATTCCAACGTATTTATTTTTTCAGTGATAAAATTTCTGAAACCTATTTATATAATAAGGAAAATGTCTGCAGAATATATTGGCTGATTTTAATCTAATACTTTCATTAGAAAATTTGATACGAGTGTAAAGAAAATGCGGTCTCATAGACCGCACTCCCCAGTTACGCCTTAAATTTTCACCCCCCCCCCCAGTTAAGGGTTGAATATAGATAGCATATTTTGCAAATTCTCTGCTAATCTGTAGGCAACATTTTTTTTCTCCCCTTATGTATAAAATATGTTTCTCTCAAAAGTCTCAGTTAATGTTTTAAAATTTTGTTCCTTATTAATGAATGCAATTAATATATCCGAATAGATAAAATAATATTGTTTGTTTTAGGCTGAATGGTAGAATCATCTTTCGAAATATGATTTCATTTCTAAAATCGCAAATTAAAAATATTTCAATTAATACAAATATAACACTGATGCATTTGCACATAAGCATTTAAAGAATTTCTGAAAAAATATAAACATTTATTGCGAAATTTTATCTAGCATTTTTCTTCAATTTTCTGTTCTTTTCCCTTTAATAAATCGGTAAAGAAGATGAATTTTAGAAATTAACACTTATGGAAATAATCAAAATAATTGTAAATATAAGTTTGATAATATTATAACTATGCAGTTGAATATTCCTCCGCTTATCTTCCCACACACATAATTATAATTTAAATAAGATACAAAGATTATTTTTTAGAATAAAATTTCTTAAAAAAAAACCCCGATTATTAACTTCGTCGGATATTCAAAATTTCATTCTATTGTTTGTGCTTTCTTGCTGCCGATAGACATCAATTTTTGAAATATATGCCAAAATAATTATTATAATTTTATAACATTGCTTGAAATTTTGCGCTGCTTAGCGATTTTAGAATCGCACTGTATTTAATATCACTAAAATAAAGTAAATAATATTTACATTGCAATACAATTTATATTAGTCATTATTTTATTGAAAATCCAATTCTTTCTTAAGCAAGCGGTAAATAAATACAATTAAGAACACATCGTTGATTAATTACCACCATGTATATTTCAATATAAATTCCATTCATTTTAAATACGAATAAAAAAATTTCTGTTGTAAGGTAAAACAATTATTTGAAATTACCGTCATTTAATACATAATGAATAAGTGTAAGTTTATTATTCTTAAATAAACACATCTATTTTCAATATGATCGCAATTCTGTTCTTTTGCAAAAATAGAATTAGGATAGTAGTGAAAAGGTAGCAGTGAACTTCTGTTAAGAATCCCGAAATTAAAAATTAATTTTAAGGAAACAAATTATCAGAAAGTGAATTTATATACTCGAAAAATGAATTTATTATTCCATTATCAGTTTTTCAAATGCTTAAATAATACAAAAATATCTATCAAAATCAATTAGATTAATGTTCTTATTAATAAGATAATTAATGATAACGATATAAATGTGCATAAATATTTTCAGATAAATATACGTATAAAATAAACTCCTTTGGTAAATAAATATGTTAATGGCGTTTTCGGTAGCTATTCACCTTTCGCTGAATTTCACTTTTCAACAGGTTATCAAGAGCAAAAAGAAAATTATTATAACGGAAGAAAATGATAGTTCTTAAGAGATAATAAATAAAAAGAGGCATATATTTTCTCACTTACCGGCTTGAGAGAGAAGCTCTCCAGTTTCTAAAGTATCATCATCGATACAGATCTCGTCTGACAACAGCTGATATGTATGTTTTTCAGGGAGTGATTTTGTTGACAATCCAGTTTCATCAGTGCCTAAGCGACTATCACCTCAAAATGAAATCTCGTGCTCAGTGAAGAGAGAATACTGCGCCACCTGCTGGTTGCTTTTTCTTCCTTCTGTGTCCATCGATTTAAAATGAATGATTTTGACATTTCGTGTACAGTTAGTTAGATTGTGCAGGGAAATAAATGACCGTGAAATAAAAGTTGCAGAAAAATAAAAATAAGAATAAGTATGCTTTTCTTGCAAGATATTACTTTAAAAGAAACTGGGGGAAAAAGGAATTTTTTCTTCCAAGATAGAGACAACAATAAATTTTTAATCATATTGAGGAGGCAAATATTATAGTCAATTCAAATGATTAAGCGATTTTCAGACTAAGAATTCGGAGAAATGTGCCAAGATCAATTCCTATCCAGCTTGAGACCAACTTTTGTTGAAGTCTGTTAATCCTTTTTATTCTGCGAATATTTAGTATATAAAATGTTTCTGAAGACCCTATTTATTAATAGGCTATTATTTTAATCTTACATTCACCTACTAACTCTCAACTTATTTTTAACTAGTCCCTTTCATTGATAAAATATTTACCAGAATATTGATTGTGATTTATTTCAATTAAATATCTTGTACAATTTGTAATCCCCTGTAAAACGTGATTTTATATTACGATAGTATTTAATATATGTTTTAATAGCACTAAAATTCCTCTGTTAATTATATATTTATGAAATAAAATATTTTATGTGAGGAGCATACGAAACTCTTTCTATAATATCTAACTCCACTTTGCTTTATGCTGATCAATTCTTTATTTGCCCCTAATAAATTGAAAAACTGAAATGGCACTAAGCATTTTACCTAAAATATCTGTTGGAGCATGCCTAATTCAAACATGTAGTTTGAAACGCGTGATCAATTAAAAAAATATTTATTGCAGTTGCAACTATGGCCATTCAGTGCATACACACATACTAGAAGTTTAACATCGAAGAGGATTTTCGTAATAGATTAAAATAATAATGAAATAAAATACATCATTACGATATGGTTAATAACTGAAAATCGCAACAAGTAAGATATTTGTTAATTTAATGTTCTCTGTTTACATTAAAATTATGAAACTGCATCAGATTTTTCATTAAATTCGTCAATTTAGAGATTCTCTAAAAACACAAATAATAATAATTATTATAATAACAATAGTAATATATACTTTTAAAGGTTTAGAATTGCCAATTAAAAAAAAATTATTGCCAATAGTTTGATCGCAAGATCGCTTTTTTATTTCATTCTCAGTTCTCTTTACATATACCATATATCTTTGGTACTATATATCTCATGCATCAAAATTCTAAATTTTTTTCTCTCTGAAAGGAACGATAAAAAGAAAATTTAAAATAAACACAAGCAACATGTTAGAAGATAGCTTTGTTGGTTCCTTTTAATATTTAATAATCTTCGGAACTTTACAGGCGATTTATTGAGTTCAACGGATTGCATTAAAATAAAATAGCTATCAAAGCATTTATTTCCGAGGTTAAATCCCTCTTAATTTCAAGATATGGAAAAAAATAGAGCGATTGATAATAATATTAAGACTACATTAAGTGGCACGATAGAATGTGACATACACTAATTTTTTTTTTTTTTGGAATGTGAAGACTTCAGCAAATCAATTTATATTTGAGCAAAAATTTTAAAATTCTTCAAAATAGGGTAATTCAGAATGTTTACGAACAGGAATTCAGACGGGAATTAAGCAAATAATAATATTCATATTTCTTGTTTTATTCATTCATTAAGAGAGAACATTTTACCCTGTAGCAGGGATGGTGAAACCAGTGGCAAGCGACACAATATTTTGGGCACTGGATAGGTCAAAACGGTTTGTATTTTGGTTCAAAATGACAAAGCTCGTTATGAAGTTTTACGGACAAATAGAAATGATCAGTCTCGGGGCGCATATTCCCATCCCCTGCCCTATTTCGTGTGCGGAAGTAAAATCTTGCAAAATCTTTGGTTCGCACCACCAAGCACTCAGCAAAAACAGCACCATTATGTACAAATTTCAAAGTAGTTTCAGCTCGCATTGCAAGGATTGCATTTCTTAATTTCAGAAGACCGAATTTACCTTTGTACTTTGTTGTGTGATTATCGCATAAATCTCCATTTAACCATTTATTTCTCGAATAAGTGAATTTGTCTGAATATATTCGCGTGATTATAACAGCTATGAATTTTCCTCTGAATTTTGAAACTGAAATTGTACAAAACAATGAAATATCCATTAGATGCAACTTGAAATCCATGGATGATATAAACAAATGAGTGAAATAATTTGGAAATTCAACTAATTGGAATAGAAAAAAATCACGTAGTTAAAAAAGATTTGTTTGCTGGTAAGTTATGTTTCGAAATTAATCT
>JAPMOQ010015927.1:5094066-5109405 GCA_026543055.1 Argiope trifasciata
TTCACGTATTATTACGTTTGAAAGAGAAGGAATAAATATAAACAGTATCGGGTTTAAGGAAGTTTTCGTTCGATGACGAAAATGCGTAGAAGTCATACGTGTTTTATTTTTATACTTTTTCACAGTAGCTGATGGTCAAGGAAATATAAAAACTTGACCTTGGATATTGGAAAAAAAACAAACAAGTTTTTCGTATCTGGAAAAGAAGTTTGATAATGAAAGTGAATAGTGTTTTAGAGATAATACAATTCGTTTCGTTTGACGCAAGTGATATTTGGTTTCTGTAATAAATTTTAATAGGTTTTAGCAATCATATTATGATAATGCTGCCAATAAATATTCATCAGAAATAAATTCAGAAGAATATGAGGGCATTTGTTTTTAATTCTTAAGTGCGGAGTAATTTTAAGGTATCACTTGTTTTCTTCTTTCTTTTTTTTGTTATACAAAACACGTAGTGACTAAAAGTCACTTCTGTTTGTTAGTAACACTAAAATCTACTTTTTTTTGTCAGAAGCCAGTGATTTTCAACCAGAGAATAGGTAAAACAGCCAAACAATGGGAAAGTAAAAGCATTAAAAAACAAATTTGATAAAAAATAGCTTTAAGAAACACTCATTATTTATTTATTTAAATCATTATGTATGTGTACAGTACATAATTTTTAATTTATAGTTCAAGATCGGATTTTTCAAATCTGGAATTGTTTGTCAGTCATGATATCTAATCATTTTTTGTTAAGAAATTAAATCAGAAAAAAATTCTTTTTTTTTATTTCTCAATTTTATAAAGAAGACTAATTCAACTTTCATGCAGAAATCCTACCCTTTTTTAATTGTCTGATGATAACACAGAATCAAATCTGTAATTTTACATTGAAAAAAAAGAAATAATACAATCCTATAAAGGAATTTCTGAACGGAATTAGAAGGCCATAGTTTGTTAACGATACAGGTTGTAAAATCCGTTACCGATTTTCTAAAACAGCTGCATTTATGCCCTTGAACTAACCGTGCTATCGTCTGCTTATAACCACCTGCCTTTCAAATGAAACACGACAAAGGAAAACAAATAGTGACTTATCAGGAATTTGAATTACATATATACATTTCAATTAATATTCAAATACGTTTTTTACATATTAATATTGCTAATGATTGTGAAAGAATATTATTTTTAAAATTAAGTTTGCTTTGCTCATGAAAATTCGAAATTTGATTCTAGGCATAAAATCTAGATATAAATCAGATTTATATTTTTTATTTCCAAATATAAATTTGTTCTAGATATAAATTTATCCGAAACATAGTTATAAATAAAAATGAATGATTCATAGTTCAATTCTGAATCAATTCTGAACTATCGCCCCATTGCTTTGACCTGTTGCCTCTGTAAATTACTTGAGCGTATGATAAATCGCAGACTAATTTATTACCTGGAAAACAATAACTTTCTTCATCCATCTCAGAATGGATTTAGAAAAGGTCGTACCACCACTGATAATCTCCTAGCCCTTGAAACAGACATCCGCCTTGCATTTTTACAAAGAAAGCATTTAGTTGCCATATTTTTTGATATCGAAAAGGCATACGATCGAGCCTGGCGGTACGGGATTTTGAAGGATTTGCATGATCTTGGACTAAGAGGAAACCTGCCTATTTTTATAAAGAACTTTTTAAAATTCAGAAAATTTCAAGTTAAAGTACAGTCCCAATTTTCAGACTTCTTCATCCAAGAGGAAGGAGTTCCCCAAGGTAGTGTTTTAAGTGTGACACTTTTTATTTTAAAAATCAATAGCATTTTAAAACAGTTATCGCCTACTGTGAAGGGCCATTTATACGTTGACGACCTATATATTTCATGCACCGGAATAAATATGAATTTTATACAAAGGCAATTGCAGATTGCAGTTAATAGCATTACACAATGGTGCAATAATAATGGTTTTAATATTTCTACATCAAAAACTGCCGGTGTTCACTTTTGCCTTAAGAAAAACTTACACTCTAACCCAGAAATCAAATTAAATGATGTAATCATTCCATTTTTAGACGAGATCCGGTTCTTAGGCATAATATTTGACAAGAAGCTAACTTTCCTCCCTCATGTAAAATTATTACGGAAAAAATGTGAAAGAGCTATGAATATTTTAAAAGTCTTGTCATCTACAGCTTGGGGAGCGGATAGAAATTCTTTGATTAAAATATATAAAGCCATGGTGCTCTCTAAATTGGATTACGGCAGCGAAATTTAAGGATCTGCCAGAAAAAGCGTCTTAAGAAAACTGGATCCTGTTCATCACACAGCACTCAGACTTTGTTCCGGAGCTTTCAGGACATCTCCTGTTAAAAGCCTTTATATCGAATGCAACGAACCCTCTCTTGATGTAAGAAGACGAATGCTGTCTTTGAACTATTATTTTAGAATTCAGTCAAACATGAATAATCCATTTCATAATTTTAAAATTCGCCCGTATTTAAATAGACAGCAAGCGGCTAGAAAGTCGTCCATACCAGTGTTTTTTTACAAGAGTCCAAAACTTCCTTTCAGAAAACCTGCTGAATCTACAATTGATCCCTCTTCTGACAAATGTCTTTCCACCTTGGAAAAATCTTAATTTGTAATTTTTAGACCTGTTCAATACTTTTAACAAATCTGAGACAACAGAAGTTATTTATCAACAAATTTTCCTTGAACACAGACAACAATATAAAGACTTTCTTCCAATTTACACCGATGGGTCAAAATCATTTAATCATGTCTCTTTCGCAGTTATCTTCCCAGATACAGTAATTTCTTTTAAGCTTCATTCCTTCTGTTCTATATTTACGGCAGAAATGACTGCGATTTTATATGCATTAGAAGAAATTTTTGAGAGATCGGAAAAAAAAATTATTATTTATACTGACTCTCTAAGTGTTTTACAATCACTAAAATCGTTTTACCTTCATCCTCATAATCATCCTTTGGTTTTCCGAATTCTAGATATTTTTAACAAACTAACTTCCCTTGATTTAACTATTTTGTTCTGTTGGATACCCTCTCATGTAGGAATTCTGGGCAATGAGAAAGCAGACAAGGCCGCTAAATTGGCAAGCATTCCGGTGATCTCATCTATTTCTCTGGGTGACATAAATAAGCACATTAAAAACCTCCTCTATTCAGAATGGCAAGCTCAGTGGGACCTTGAAACTAACAATAAACTGCATATTATCAAACCTCATATACAACCATGGACTTCATTACCGAATCGAAAAGCAGATACAGTATTTACCCGTTTACGTATTGGGCACACTAGATTCACCCATCTCCACTTGTTGCTTGGCGAACAACCACCTCAGTGTTCTCAATGTAATTGTCAAATGTCTGTCCAACATATATTGTCAGAATGTCCAAATTTCAATGCTCAGCGTTTGCACTTTTTTCAAAACACGAACACTCCATTACCTTTCTTACTTGGTAAGACCCCACATGCTCAATTTTTCGCCTTTTTGAAATCAATAGGTTTTTATCCACATATTTAAGTATTCTTCAGCTTTTTCTTAAAAAAAGTTTTCGCTTTTTTATATAAAATTTTACATTTGAATCCTGAAAAAAAAAAAACATAGTTTGGCGCAGCATAGTCAACATCATGGCTCTTGTGCCAATAAAACCCAAAAAAATCCAAAAAATCCAAATCTGAATCATAGTTCAGTCCTTAAAATATTGAACGCATTCCTTCATTTCGATAATTCTTTGGCATCAGGCTAAATGAAATGATTTTTAACAAAATATATCATGTTTCATTTTGAGCAAGTTTATCTCTATAGTTTTATTTGTTAAAAGAATATAATTCTTTTGAGAAAATTATTTTAAACAGGAAATTATAAATTGTATTTTCAATTTCCGCCTTTTATTTAATTGCTACAACAATTTTAATAAATCTTTTTAAAGATAATTCAGTTTTATTTACTCCTAATCCGCCCCCCAATCTACTTGTATAACCGTAGCTGTTTTCCTCTGCCCTCTACCGTCTGTTGCCATAAACAACCAGTCCTTGTCCTGGAAGCGAGCGTTACCATAGATATAGTCCTCGAGTATTCTTATTACTATTGTAATGCATATATGTTAAATGTTATTGTCCTAAATAGTTTTGTCTCTGTGTAAATCATGTCCTTTAATGTTATTAAATGTATTTTTTAACTAAATTGGCATGATTTATTGATTTTAATAGTCTACTCTGACAGAATTAAAATTTTGGCTCTCTTTTGGTCACACTTGAAAATAAATATTGTCTCAAAATAATTTTAGGAATACATGAAGATAATTAAGATAAATATGAAAAAAATTGCAACATTATTTTTAGAGACAGCAAATAATCCATAAAGTAATCAGGCATTTAGGATTAAAATTCTATATTTTGTTTAAATGACATCGATAAATTCACAATCAACGAAAATAAAATGTTACGTTTTTTAAGATCTGTTAATACACAATGTACTAAATTGCGGTCAATATTTTTCTTATTGAAAAAAATTAAGTTTATTTAGTGCTATACCAAAAGATGATTTATTATTATTTTAAAACCAATTTTATTTGTAGAAAAGTATATCAGTTTAACAAAAATAGTTTGAATTGTATTTTCTAAGCATATTAATATTTTCTTTAAGAAAAAACAAGGATTGTGAATGACGAATTTTTTTTTGTTAATTGCAGTAATTTTTCTTCAAACTTGTGGTTCTAACTCTTAAACGTTTATAAGTCTAAGTTTTTAAAAATAAAAATACTTGTCTTTAACTAAGAAATTTAGATTCAGAAAGTTCTTTGTACACTTTTGGCCGTGAATAAAAAAAATCACAGTTGTTTAAATAAGTTTTAAACAAGTGCGATTTTAAGTTTTTCATATTCTTTCAACTCAAACATTTATAAATTATGTATATAATTTTTGTAATGGATTTGAAGAAATTTTAATAAAAAATTTACATTTTCATAATGAAAGTGAGATTTTTGTATCTTTGCTGTACATTTGTTGAATAAATATTTTTTTTTTCGAAATAGGGTTTCTTATATGGAATACTGTGAGAGGTGTACATGTGAAAGTCAGACAAACAAATGATTGCAAATCAGTTAAAAAAGATCTTTAGTTAAAATGTTAGTAACAAAATTAATTTTCTTTTTTAAGCTTTTCTTTGTTTTTAAAAAAAGTATAAATTACGTTTAGAGATAATCTGCAATAGTTACCTATGAACTATGACATCTTGTTTTTTCTTTCATATGTCTACAGCATATAATTACTGGTTGTAATATTCATTCAAAATTTAATGTTTTTCACATTGATATATTTCTTTATGGTGACAAGAATTTTTAAAAGAAAAAAATAGGCGATTCGTAGTATACATATGGCGATTTTGAAATCAAAGATCAAACTTTAAGCCTATGTTTAGGCGCTAAGAAACAAATTGCTTTTACAATAGAATATGCTATCAGAAATTTAAAGGGTTAAAAGTTTTTATTACCAGTGAATTATTTAAATAAAATGCACATATCAAATAAAATATGCAATACAGGATTTTTGGACCATAAATTTTGAATACAGTTGCATAAATAGCAAATTGTGAACGTATGCAGTTTTTGAACAGCAAATCTTTTGAATACTTACTTTAACCCTTTGCGGTCCTATGTCGAGCGTAACTCAACATCGCTTTTCGTTTTGGCGCGTCCTATGTCGAGTGTTCGAAGACTAAAACATATTCGGGCGAAACTTGATACAAAATGCGGCAGAACTCAAAGCGATGTCGAACCACACTCGACATAGAAAGGCAAAGGGATAAGGGCCCAAAGGATTTTTGTTGTTCATGCTGAGTCCTGTTTATCTGTCAACTGTTTGTAACTTATGAAGGAGTTATTCGTAAGTTCCGTTGCTTTGAATTTGTGTTTCATTAAACCGGTGTTCCACATTATATATAGTGTATCGTATCTTTTACTTCATTCATTAACAAAGATACTTAAAAAGTACTTATTTTTATATGGAAATGATTAATTTCTCAATGCCTGAGACATTTAATAGTTGTCATAGTTTAATAGACATTTAATAGTTAGAGTTTCACTCTAAATTATAATATTTTTCAATTCTAAATGACAATTTATATTAGAACCATTTTTTGATTCTTTTAGTGTAAATATTTTTATTTGAAAAGAAAATAGTAAATCTGATATGTAGTTAGTCTGGGCTTTCTAAATATCTTACTTTTTAAATTTAACTTCTTCAATCTACGTTAAACGTAAAAGGAGAAAAATTCTTTGAATTAAACAATGTAACAAAACAATAAAAATGAATAAAAATGTGTTTAAAATTTTTTTAATGAAATTTTTAAAATTACATCTTTGGTTTAAGAGCAAAGTTTTTTTTTTTTGAATACTTGTTTCCTTTAAACAATAGATTTTGTTCTAACATACACCATAAAACCCTTTTTTTGGCACTAATCTGAGATAAGCGTTAGCGTATCTTTATTATGAAGTCAACCAAATTAGAAATAAATATGAAGTTTAAATGCAAAAATGAAACAAAAAAGATAGAAAAGGATGAATCCACCCTGAAGACTTTTTCAAAGGTCACCCTCAAGTAGGCATTCAAACCAGGGATTTTTTTTTTTTTTTTTGCCACGGACCTGAGTTTCGTCCAAGTAGTGACTCCCGTGACCCGGAAATCCGAAGAAATTAAGATTTTTACCGATAATATCATAAAATTAAAGAAAATAAATTATCCAATAATAAGCCAAACATTATTTCAAAATTCAAATCTAAGCAAGTAAAAGCTCTTTTAAATTCAAAGAATTACATTTTTTTCATCAGATCTTTCGATAAAAGCGAAGTTTTTTGGTTCTATACCTTTTTATTTGGATAATCAATTTTGATTAACATACACTCTAACGCTCTTTTATACTAATCTTAAATAAGTATTAAAATATCTTTATTATGAAATCAACTCATGTTCATGTAATACATGCATTATAGGCTTTGCCAACTTAAATCTAGAACGCAATGTTTTTCATGTAACAAAAGACATAATGCAATTAAATGTTAGATGACTTGTGGACTTGTGCTGTTTAGCTTATCATGTGATTTTGTAACAGCAAAGTTTTTGAATCGATTTCGCATTTCTCTGTCAGCATTCAAAATCGCCATTATACTGAATTCGTGCTTGTATAATATTCTTTTGCATATGAAAAAAGAAAAAAATGCTCTCAAAAATATCTTTGTAATATAGAGTATGATTTGAAATAATTTGAGACTTTTAAAAATATTTATTTATTTATTTAAAAAGCAATTAATTGATATCAACTGTATAATAAGGTAGAAATTTCATAAGTAAGACAAAAATTTTAATAAAATTTGGTCAACATGAGAAAATATTTTGGTTGACTAACAAGTGCTAACATTATTAAGCTAACAAGAAGTATGTTAGATAGTGTTAGATAAAAAATTAAATATTACTTAAAAAATGATTGAAATAAAGTAATACTGAAACTGGCCAGTAGGTCAGTATGAGGCAAATATTGATTAATTTCATTGATTCATAATTTATAAATTAATCAATTGATGTCAGTGTATTTTTAGAACTTCATTGTGATTAGTTCTCTAATTTTGAAGACTTGCGCCTGAGGGTTCTACTTGAAGCAAGTGCTTCTGATCTACAAGGTCACAGAAGCCATTTAGCTTCTGAATGGATAAATAAGAAAGAGGCCTTCCAGGTCATTCCATTGTGCTTTTCTAATTATTCTTCTGAAGATTTAATAGCATTATCTCAGGAGATGTAATATAATACAAAAAAATGAACGTCACTGCGAAGGTTCATTGATAACAATACAACAATTTCAAAAACATGTGACATTAAACTTGAATATTTACATTAAGTTTACAGCTGTGATTGAAAAAAAAACGAATTTATTTTTGGGTTAGGCAACCAAACGAACTCAATTGACTTTAAAAATTCCTATTCCCTTTTTTTGTAATTTTAAAGGATAACCTCCAAATATTATTAGAGGAAAAAAAAAACATTTTTTGTGTCGTTACAAATTTTATGTTTTTCTATGCATATATATTAGCTCCTTTGATGAACTGATTTGACGAAATTCTTGGTTGACTTAAATTTCATTTCAAGGTTCTTGTCTGCATAATTTAAAGTGATTTATTATCTCAAAGAAATATATGTAAACATCAAATTGTGATAGATTTTAAGACCCTGTTATTTCAATAACCTTATACCTCTCTGTTTATTGCGTACATAAACCTTCCGAAGTGAGGCAAATCCCATGACATCATAGTGGTAGTAAAAATTATATAAAAAAATCTGCTTCATTCCTATCTATGCCATGCCCATTGTAGTAATGTAATTTATTGCTCTTGTATTTCTCATATAACATATGCAAATTGTAAGTTTTTTTTTTATCTTTCAACAATATAAGAAATTCAAACTATTAAATATTTAATGAGACGATTAAATAAGTTTCACTTTCAAGATAACATTGCAATCACTATGGTTTTGGAAATAGGCAAAAATATATTTGCACACACACACAAAAAAAAATGCTAAATTTTGGAAAAATATTTGCTAAACAATCAATTATTTTTAAAGAGAGTTTCTTTAGATTTTAAATTTAAGTAAAAATCAGTTTTGTGAAATAAAGTTGTAGCGAATTATGACGAGAAAACATTGAATTTTATCTTAGATTATAATTAATTAAAATTTTAGGAAAAATCACTTCGAGGCTCACATTTTGAAAATAAAAGTATATCTGTGATAAATTTGGTAGTTTAAATTAAACTGCCAGTCTTACGTAAAGCTATACACTATACAATCTTCTTTATTTTGAGAGGAGATAAAGACGAATATGTATTTGTCTTTTATAGAAATATACAGTTTTTATCCAATTTTCATGAAAGTTGGCACATGTGCTTTTCAAAACAAGAAGAAAGTTAGTGTTAAAGTTTCAAAATCCAGAATTTAAATAAAATATCAGCTAATTAAAGATTAAGCTAAGTATTTCAGAAATATTATTATGTAAAAGGAATTTTTACACTATTTTGAATTTTATGCACTTTACAATTGCACCAATTTCGTTTTTGTTCAATTTTTTTCAAAAATTAATTTTATGATTTGTAATAATTGTATTGATGTTTTTGATGATGATGTTTTATTGTTGTTTTTATTTATGATTTGTAATATTTTCATTGTTGTATTTAATTAAAAAATATTTTTAATTTATCAGATTATTGAATAGCGTACTTTTGCTAACCTTAAAGTTATGTTTTTTTAAATGTTACTTTGACCTTGAAGTTGCGCATACTACGTTTTAAAATTACGAATACTACAAAATAAAGCTTACAATAATATGCAGATGCAATAATTTTGGACTATATTTTTTTTCTAATTTCAAAGTCTGTTTGAAAGGTCTAATTCCTTTTAGTTCTTAATTCCAATTTCAGAATTTACCGTTTGCTATTTTATGTTATAAGCATGCAATTTTTTAAAAGTTTATTTAAACAAAACTTTTAACAAATCCATTTTTTAAACATTAAACTTATTTCATTATTTAATCACGTTTATCCTTCGCTCTCATCAGTTAATGCTAAACTTGCTTTTTTTACATTATTGCATTTTTACTTTTCTTATATAGAAAAAAAGCAAATATTAGGATATTATCATTTGCTTTATATTTATAAACTGTGGATTGGAAGAAATTTTTTGAACAATCAGAAAGTTATTTTTATTCTGTAGAATTTTTTTTTGGAAATATTTATGTATTTTATAATTTTGAGTTGTGCATTTTTTTTTCACAAAAATTTCAACAAAAAGCACTTTTTTGCAATTAGTAAAAAGTAGTTAATCTTTTAAATATATTTACTGAATCAATTAATGGGAATAAGAATTTTCATTTGACATGAGAATCAAAATATGATAACACAAAAATTTTACCATTCACATTCAGTAATTCACCATCAATTATTATTATTATTATTTGATTTTTGCAGTTTCTCTCACTATTTGACCTAATTTATACCATATTTCAGCATTTTTTTAGTTTTAAAAAATGTAGATAACTTTAACTGTCATGCTTCTTCTTTCATTGTTTTTTCACTTCAGCTGATTGAATAAGATGGATTCAAGCGGACGCTTATTTATTTTCCGCATTAAGGTATCACCTAAGGTTCCACATTAAGGTGAATGTATCAAGAGAAAGGTGCTAAATTGGTAATTATTATTCATTATTCAAAAATTGCTTTTCCTTCTTTCTTTTTACATTTGGAAATCGTAATTTTTTTAAATTTCAATCTCAAATATAAAGGAGTAGTGAAACCAAACAATATGAATCTAACCTAATGTCGCATATATGATAAAAAAAATATTCATTTTTTCTGTGTTATTTTACAATTTTATGCTATTTGATACCAAAAACGATTGAGGCTGCACAAAAAAGCTCTGCAATTATTGGATTTAGCGGGATCTTCCGATGCAGATTGAATAGAACCAAGAAAAACCAATTATTTCCCTGACAGCCTTTTCATTAAGTGGTAAATACGAAGCATCTGTGCAATTTTTTTACTCCACTGAACAACATGGAGAAAGTAAAAAGCTCTCTATCAACGCAAAATAATAGCTGTACTATGGTAGAAATCGTAGCAAAAACCCAAAATAAGATAATGTTTATGATGCATTATTGTCAATGTAAATATTTATTCTGTGATTATGATAGCAGTGAATTGAATTACCATTTATAAAATTAAGTTTTTATTCTATTTTCGTATCATAGAATAGACATAGTTCAGATAATATTAGCAGCAGAAACAGGAAACATTTTATTTTACTGTTAAGTTCGTCTTTAACAGCATCATTTTCGATTTAAAAAAATCTATATCTGAAACCTGTAATTCATTCAAATATAATCTTATATTGTTTCTTCCTTTGTAAATTCTCGAGATATTTAACAATCTAATCCATCATTCATAACCATTGATGCAAATCGTATAACTAGCTTAAAGATTGGTCTGATGTTGGAATGAAGCAGTCAAGAAAAACATTAAAATCATGTTTATCTTAAAAACTGACAAAATAAAGGTATAAAAAGTTTTGAAGAGTAAGACCCGAATCGAAGCCAACTAGCTAGCAACACTAATGACTATACTACTCTCTAACGAAAAAATCGATGAATGAAAAGGGAAACGCACGCGAAAGTGTCATTAGGAAGTCAAGCTCCTCACTACTTTGGAAAAACGGCGTAACGTAGTTACAATTGAATCGTGTGAAAAACAGGTGGTATGAAATCCTGAACTTCCATGTCTTACTGTATTGCATTTCTGCTTCTGTAAAGTTGCTCAGATTTGGACGTAGAGGATTATACTATGCATATTAATTATGCATTATTATTTAAAACCAAGTGTGAAAGTGTTTAAGAGAATATGAGAACGGTACAAAATGATTTCGTACGGTTGGCGACTTGACAAAAGATCTTTCATGAAAGTTATTTCGGCAGAAAAACTCTCATACTTCAGATTGGTCTCTGGAGTGTTGGGTGTGGTCAACATATTATTTAAACAGGTCGAAAAGCGTTTGACATGCATTTAGGGCTTGGTTCATAATGTATACTAGAAACTTATCGATAACAAAAGCATTTTGAGGTTAGCTTTAATTAGAAATTCTGCATTAAAGCTTCAGTATAACATGGGAAGTAAAAAAAGTGAGGGGGGGGAGAAATGGAGAGGAAGATAGGAAGAAAAAGTATAGGGCAAGTTTAAAATAGTTAATGAACTAGATAACATACTCTAAATTTTGCTAATTGTTGCTGTCGAAGTTTATACATTAGGAAGTGTTTAATTAGAATATATAAAAAATTGTCCAACCTAATTTAACATTTTTTTTTTCTTTCTGAAATGGATTCAAATCATATGGCAAATGTGACAGCGCATATCAATAAGCATCTAAATGAACAGTCGTGTTATCTAAAAGTATAACATAATCTTCTTTCTGCTCTTGATAGTTGAGCAAACCGTATTTTTCCATTTGCGGTATAAAAAACTGCTTTGAAAATATAATCAGTTACGGAAAAAATATATTTTTTCCTGAGTTGTTTTAAAAATAATTACTGCACAAAATGTATGATTTAGAGTTTACTTTGGAATACTCTAAATTATACATCTAAGTATTTAGACTATAAACTCCAACACATTCGTCCAACAATTAACACCAGTGCATCCATTTAAACTATTTTGAGTATCGATTCGGTTTCTTTGATTTTCAACTTGAAGTTATTCAAGCAAAAAGTAAAAAACGAATGAAATAATTTTGACTGAATTCTAAAGAGCACAATCAAAATTATTTCGTTCTTTTTTTTACTCTAAAAATAAAATGAAGCATAATTTTTTTGCCTAGGATTTCTTTCAAAATTTTCATTCCTATCTCTGATTTCAGTGTTAATGAAAAATAAATAAAGAAATCTACCACCCATTAGAGGATTTTCTGAAATCAGTAAGCAACAGTTTCACAACAACAATCTTTTATGTTCGATTTTGTACTTAATTGTGAAATCGGGAGCTATTTCAAGGATTCCACTGTAATCGGAGCTTCGCCTGCGTTTATCTATTTCATATATAGGTAAAAAATTCAAAGCAATTATACTTTTACGTCGTACAAACTTTATATTCAATCTTTTAAGAAGTTTTGAAAAATTCGACCATGATTAATTACTAATCTGAAGATTTCGATTAAATCTATAGAGGAAATTTAATTAATTTTTTATTACCAATTTATAAATGGAGTGTTTTTCTTACTCAAACTGGTTACATATACCCATACTAATAATATATAATAGGTAGTTGGAAAAGTGGTTTCTTAAGTAATATTGACTTTTTAATTGATTTTATTTTATTTTAAGAGAATAATAATGCCATAAGAAGGCAAATTAAAGGTTGGTGTCATAGTGCGAGTAGTAGATTCAATTAAAAAGTGAAATATGTTTAATATTTCGACAAAAAATTAAATTGATACAATTTTATCGAAATTAATTTTGAAAAATTGATTAAAAATTGAATAAGAACTATATAGTAACGGAATGAACTGAATGTTAACTTTTAATGTTTAACTTTTAAGATGGTGTCAAAATAATTTTTGTGCAATGATATGTTTCTAAGTTACAGAGGAAATACGCAAAATCTTTTTACTACTATTTCCTTCCCTTTCAGAAGAACGTAGAATTTATTTAATAGTGCAGTTAATCTTACCAAGTTCTAATTAACATATGTCTTTCGTGTCCATTGAGGAGTGTAGAATTGAATACGGTTCAAACAAACAGGACATTCAATTTTATACAGAGAGATTTGATGCGGATCGTACATGACGCTCTAAAATACTTTTGTGTTACTATTTTATAAAGACATATGAAATTTAGGCAATTCAATCCCGTGATATATGTATTTTGCCAAATTTGAAATCCAGTGCACGTATTTTAGAAAGATAAAAGATCTTACATCATAGAGTTACCAGCCATAAGGAAGTTAGATGAAATAATTACCTAATAAGATGGCCTAATGATTGTAAGAAATTTCGTTTTTCTAAAAATGAATCCTGACCAGTTTTCAGCATTTTAAAATTGTTTTGCTGTCATAAACTCTATATTTTTTTTCACAGCATAGCCTTTAATATATTAAAACAAATCTATTTGAACCTAGTTTCAAATTTCCCTTTTTCTCCTCTAGTCCAATCAAATTGCCCTTTTTCCTTGAAAAAAACCATTTAAAAATTCGTACATGTATTTAAAGGAATAAATAACATTATTGGTTTAAGTTGTTGAGTTAATGGGTGGAAAAGGGTTTAAAGTTCAAGAAGAATTTTTCATGGTTTTAAAAGGTATGAATTTAATAGTCAATAATGGTTTTAATCATTTTAAAAGATATTACTCCTAGGGTATAAGTTTAACCCAAAAGTTAAAAAATAGATGCTAAAAAATCCTATAAAAGGATATTTTTAACAGCTTAGTGATATCAGGAGTAAATATAAATAAATGAGGTGATTAGAAATATTTCTATAGATATTTTTTTCTCAGTGAGAATTCAAGGATAGATAAAAATAAATATTCTAGCCTAAATAGATTTCTCTCCAATATCAAATAGTATCATGACGCTCGCTTTAAAAAAAATTGCTGTAAATCATATTGGAAAAAGGAAAAAGAATTTTAATTTAGAGTGTTTGATTAAAGTTTGAAACTCATTTATTATTAACTCATGATCTTGGAATAAAAACAGGCTTGATAATTGAGACAAAATATCAATTTCAGCGGCCAGAAACTTAAGACAATAAAATTGCTGTCATAATTTTTTTTTCTTATTTTCCAATTGATTATTGACTCGGTTGTTTCTCAAATTTACAAAAGAAAGCTGTTATTGACCCGATTGTAATCAAAATAAAATAAATGTTTGCGATTGAAAACGTCTAAATGCTATTACATCAATTGGAAAATAATGAAAGATTGTCGAGTCATGAAAGAGTTTGCAATTCTTACTATCGCCAATTACCAACTTGCTGTTTTTGTTAGAAGTTTGAGTCTTTAAAAAGTATATGGGTAGTAAATAACGTCTTCAGACACAGAGTGTATTTGAATAAATATAAGGTTGATGTTTGGTATTAATTATAAATCCACCTTTATCTTGAATTAGAAAATATTTTCATCTAGATGATACTTTCGCTAGCCTGATAACAATACTTCAGATTTGATGGTCATAGTTAACTCATAAACGTCCTGAATATATATATATATATATATATATGTTACTGTGAGAGACCGAAATTGGAGAATGTCGACATTCGCTGGTGAATGTCAACACATACCAAAAACGTTGGTGAAAGACCGTACAATTGATTACATTTCTTGCACTTTCGGACCATCGCCGGTATATGTCGACAATCACAGACAAGCTTTGGTGGAATTTGAAAAGATGATTAAAGAGCTCGAAAAGGAGATAACAGAAGGCAACGTCAACAAAGAGGTGCGACCTAGAGCACGTTGTGTTTTGCTGGAACACAAGGTCAACAGACAGGCGAAATTGCAAATCTGCATTTCTTCTCTCCGGATACGGAGAGATGAAACGCATATTCAAGATTCACCATTAGTGCATTGTGGATGTCGACATTTGCCGGTGTAAGTGAGAAATGAGGATATCTAGCAAATATTTCGGACATACACCAAGCGACTACGTGAATGTTGACATTCACCAGCGAATGTCGACATTCTCCAGATTTCGGACTTTCACGGTAACATATTACATTGATTAAAGAAATCAGACTATTCGTTGATAAAACTAAAATCCATC
>JAPMOQ010015927.1:5109505-5140503 GCA_026543055.1 Argiope trifasciata
ATATATATATATATATTCTCTTAATTCCTGATCAGACTCCGTTTCTCTACTTAATTAATTCAAGAAATGCTTTTTAAAGTTCTTTATTCAGTGATTCTCACTGAGTGATTGATAAAAGCTGCTGAGCTAAACAATTAGTTTTACAAAATGATCTCTGTGTTTCCACTGCTTTGAATTTCACATGTTCAAAAATCTCTATGAGAATCTTAATAATATATTGGAACTGTAAATATTCTTTTCCCTATCAAAATATGCTATATAACACGAGGGAAAATTAGTTTCTCATCTTTCCGTCACATCTGCTTGCCCGCGTTGCTTGTAAATATGCTGTCTGCCTCCGTAGGAAGAATAAAGCTAAGTTAAAAATGAAAAGTCTTCTTCAATGTTTTCGAACCTGCCATCTGCTTCCAAAATTTTAAATCATTGTATATTTATGTATATATATATATGTGTGTGTGTGTGTGTGCAATGATATTTTTAAACAATTGCTCAAAAACACTCAAACTCAAAACTAATCATAAAATTAGAGCAGAAACAAATAGATATCCACTGACAGAAAAAAAAGTTAAATGTCGAGATAAAATATTAACAATTTGGTCTGTAAAAGGAGAATATAACAAATCAACATAAAATAAGGAGCATTTTATATTTCAGTTTTTCGATGTTTGTTATTTGTTTATACTTAGATTCATTCGCACTACAATTTCGACCGCAGTTTCTAGTTGTTAAAACAAAAGTTGGTATTTATGTATCCGATAATGAGATATACTGAAATATATAGGATAATTTAATCTCTTCCCAGGGTTAGAGGCAGCATTAAACAATTTTGCTAGTAAAATTATTAATCTGCATACTGTTTTAATCCTTAAGGTTTTTGGTCATCATATGTTGCTTTTTAATTTATGCTGTACTACTTTGTCAGAACATAATACAATTATTGGCGGGGTAAGAAAAAACATGGACCCCGAATGCGAATTTTCAGAAGCGATTATTATTTTTCACTTTACAGATGAAAATTTTTTTTCAGAAGATATATGTGCTCAAAAATAATAAAATACTGGAACTTAAAATAAAATTGCAATTGTCAGAATAAAAATAATAAGATGCATATAAGTTTTATTAAGTGCGAAAATCAAATCGGAGTCCAGTTTAAAGAAGTGTTATGAAAACTCCATACTGGTTCAGAAATGTTGAATAGGCATAATTTCACGATAGAAAATTAAACATAAATGTAATCATTAAAATTATGAACTTCGTTGTGATAATAACAACCTACAACTGCTGTTATCCTAACTAATTATTATTGAGCTATTATAAATAAAATATTTAAGACTAATAAACTAATCTTGATTCATTTTAATTACGCATTTAACTCAAATTATCATGAATACGAATTATCTTTATCTTGGAAAGCAAATATTATTTTTCAAAATTTTATCTGAATTTAGATTAATTCAAGCAAGAATTAATATTAAAAATGTATATAATAAAATAGTAGTTTACAATAACAATGCAACAACTAGTTTTCTAAATTTTTTCTTATGACTTTCAAATGATAATGCAGAAAAGTAATTTGTTTATAAAATACTAGCCGCCTTTGGCGACCAGCTGGTTCACAATGAGTAATGCGTTCTAAAATTTTCAGTTAAATCACATATTCATTAGCCTTGAAGTAATTCCGGGCATTGATTGGCCTGAAATTAATATTTTCTTTAAGATGTTGGACGGAAAGTTCTAAAAGAACACGTTTTCCTAATAATATTCTTTAATTTTACAAATCAGTCAGTTTTAATTATTGATTTAAAAGACTGATTGATGTAGCAACTTTTATTTAAAATATTAATAAAAATATTTTGTAAAATACGGCTCACAGAGCAAATTATGAAGAAATCTAAAACTCTTAATCCATAAATGCATTGTTTGACTCAAGCTACATAAAATGTAATTATTTACTTAATTTAAATCAAACTAATAGTATTAAACAATATATATGCCTATTAATAATATTTTACAAATTAGCCATTGGACCGGAAATTGAATGCATATCCTGTACAAATTCAATCCTGTATAAATAAAGATAATTTATTGAATTAATGATTTAAATATTGCAAATGATCACAGAATCCTTTGCTTTGCATTTATTTTTTTTAGAAAATATCACATTTTATGTTTCTTTTATTTTATCCAGTCACGTGCTAAAGTTGTATTTCTTTAGATTTAATTTCGATGATAGTTTTTTTTTATTTGAACTTCCGTCATTGTTATCTTTTATTTTATCCAGTTATGTGCTAAAAAAATCAGGGTTAAAATATGTCTTTAAAAATTCGTTAAAAACAGAAGCTTAAGTTATACATTAAAACACTGATACCATTAGAAAGCTAATTTTTTAATCTTTAAATTGATGTAAAAATTATGTTTGTGCAATGATATTTTCGGAAGTTATAGCGGAAAAACGTCGAAATTTTGCTTAAATTTTAATTAATTCTAATTCTAATTAAAAATTCGAAAAAAGGACTCCAAGGTGTACATTCCTGACCTCCAAGGTATACATGTACCTAATTTGGTAGCTGTAGGTCCAACGGTCCGGCCTGTCGAGAGCCAACACACACACATTGAGCTTTATTATAAGTATAGATATAGACATAGATTTTGACCATGAAATGAAAAAAAGAGAGAAAAATCGTCGCATTTATTTTCTTTAATATGTTTAAAATTATTCATCTCCTAAAGTTTCATTTTTATCTTTGTTTACTATATTGTAATTTAAAAATGTGTTTCTTACTAACTGATTATGTTGCTCGGAATGAAATTATTGTCAAGTTTATTATAGTTGAAAAATTAAATGTTTGCTTATTTATTTCAATAAATTAAGTTTCAATCAAGCTTTGAATCAATTTTTAAGTAACAGAGATATTCAAAAGAATTTTCAAGAAACACTTTTCAGTTTCAATAAGATATTAAATAAAAATTATTTGAATATTTCGGCTTCCTTAAATTAAATTTTTAAAAATCTTGTTTGTCGCCTTATTTTTTGGTGGTAAAATAATGCACATGTGCAAAAGAAATGTATTTTTAATTTAAAAAAATACTTATCTATAGAGTAATTAATTATCCTAAACTTTACATACTTTACACTTCAAAGATTGAAAATATAATTTTAACATAATTTTTTTTAATAATTTGGATTTATATCTACAACAGAAGATGTACATAATTTTCATGTTTATAATTTGCTGTCAATGTTATATTATAAAAAATGATTATCTATATTTAAATCGAGAGTTCCCAATATGTTTAAAAATTAATATGAATTTGAAAAAATAAGAAATAATTATCATTTTTTAAAAATCTATTGTTTTTAAAAAAGTATCTTTACTATTTGTCAAAGAAAGAAAGATAAAAGATTGTGTTTATAAATATTTTTAAAAAAATTAATAATTAGAAAAAATTTATAATAGTGTTGCTTTGCTTCTGTAAAGAACAAATTCGTTAAAAAATATTTTACAGTATATAAACAAAATATGACAAAATTAATCGATTTAAAAAAATGATTTTTTGTAATAAATTAATTTATGTTTTTCTGATAAATTGATTCATTTAATTAAAAAAAATTTCATTTAAAATAAAAAAGCAATTACCTTCATTTAAAATCCGACAGTTTAATTTTTTTGTATTCAAGCAATAATTTTTCAAAATAAAGAATAAATTTGTTATAAAATTATTATGACATTAATGAATCCTAACATTATAAAATTATTATGATATAAATCAATCCTTTTACTAAATGATATAAATTCAATTATAAGTTTTTGATTTTGAAAGGCTTTCTCTAATTGCCGACTGTCTACAAGCTAAATCGGGGTTATCATTAAGTTGCAATGGGTGAAATTTTAAATAAATTGGGAACCTCAGTTTCCATTCCATTTACAACACGATCACGAAATATTCCATTAAAATGCTTCCCAAGTTCTCCTGCCATTGATCTATTTATCATTTCGCTCCAATGATCGCTTTTGTTTTCGATTTTTAATGAATCAGGTCAAGGTCCGTCTATCTGTTGGTGTTCTGAATAACTGTCTATCCTGTCTATCAATAGCACGCTCTTCTTGGTAATAATTTGAAGATAAAGCCAATTTGATAGAACCAGTTGGGCACGCTTAGCAGTATAATAAGTTCTATCGGTATTAAATTAGTCGTGGAAGGTGTCAAGAATTTCGCTTAACGGTTCGGCAAGCCAGACCTTTAAATCACTTTAAAACAATGTCTAAGACCTGCAAGAATTATCGTTAGCCATTATATTTGTCTCTATTGAATTATTTGGGCGCGACAAAAGATAGCGCATCCGGTGATGGTTTGGGTCAATGGTAGTTAAAGGATTAATTTAGATTGCTGTGTTTAAGTGTATTAAAAAGTAAACTTTTAAAAATAAACAACAGCAATTTGTTTCTTTTTTTAATTTTATTTATCAGATTTATAATTTATGGGGTGAAAGCTGTGTCGTAAGTTAAGAAGATTTAGAAGGAACCAAGTTACAAATAATAGGGGATTAAGTTATTTAACTTCCATTTGCACTTCTGAATATAACAATAGTTATAGTTTATTAGCCACCTTTAGCTGTCAACTTATTCATTTATAAAATTAGTTTTCTTGATTGTTAAACTATTAAGTTAGAATATATTAAAAGTTCAATTTCTTATTAGATAAAACTAAAAAAGTGTGGATTTAGTGGACTCAGTTTGTTATAAATTATTCACTTGCAAATACAAAAATACATGCGCTACGAAATAAAAACGGAAATTAAAATTTTATATCGGAGTTTATGGCCTAAAAATTAAAAAAGATAAAAATAAGATGAAGTTTAAGATAAGATAAAATGAATTTTCCTCCAAGTCTTAACACTGTTTCAAAGTACGCAATTTAATGATTCAATGAGAAAATGAAATTAGTTTAAATTTCTCATAATAGTAAAAAGCTTTCTCATAATAGTAAATAGCTACAACAGACTGCATATCAAATTTAATTTTAAAATAAGTATTGAAAATAGAAAAAAATGCAAGGTAACTAAAGGTAATTGTATTAAAAAAAATTTCTTTTTTTTTAAATTTTATTATGGTGTAAAAATTGTATTCGCGAGATTATATTCTCGGAAGGCATAGCTATAAAACAAAAATTTTCAAATTATATAAACAAAATTTTCTTAATTTTTAAATAAATTACATTTTAATTGGCTTTGGATTTTTATAAAAAAAACATATAACCAAAACATTTTTATTTCGGGCAATAATATGTGAATTTAAAGTGATATGTTCTCTAAATTCTTTTGTGTATTTAATAGGTGATACAAAAAGATGAAGACACAGATCTGTTAACAGCATCACATATACAATATGATAAATATATGGTGTCCAGGGAAAAGAAACTGCTGCCAAAGAACAAGTTTCCGAAAATAATTTTTAAAACATCTTTTTATAGAGGAAAGAGTTGAGAGGAAAATGTTGTGGAACTTTTACAATTTCTCCAAGGTATCAGAAGCGGTTTAAATTAAAATATTATATGAAATAAAATAAAACTCAGCCTGATTCAGAGGCATCACAAGTTCACAAGTCTCACATGCTTACAATTGTTTGGTCTACAATAACATTAACGATTTGCTCTGACATAGAGTAGATTAGAATAGAGCTCTGGGAGATTAAAAAGGGTGTAAGAGAACGGAAAAGGCTTTTAAAAAATTCTGAGAATAAGCATGAGTTAGTTGATGCAATTAAAGCGGTCAAATATCAGACTGAAATAATATCTTTTTAAAAATTTAAATCTTGTTTGTTTGTTTTTCTTTTATATATATATATATATATATATATATATAATATTGTTCCTAAACTATTTAGTAATTTAATTTAATTATTGTAGATAATTATTAATTCACTGTTGTGTGTTAAAAATACAGTTTGTAAACTTAACTCTAAAAGTGGCATAAGTGCTACCCGAAAAAATTTTAAGTGTTATTTTTTGCATTAAAATGTAAAATGAGAAAGCTTTATATAATGTGGTGAACGGGAAAGAACCTGGTAATTCTCTAAGCAGTTGAAAAGTTCATGTACAAAGGTAGGCAATGGGAAATCTTACAGGTTGATGGAACAGGTTATTATTTGTTGTTATTTTTCATATTTTCTCTTTTAGCATTCATATATGTATAATTTTTAGTCTTCAGCTATTTGTCTGTAAATGGTAAATGCGATGTTTGGCTCGATTGGCAATAGTTAGGGAACAGATTATCGAATCTTTCAATTGTTAAAAAGACAACTTTAAAAACAAGAAGAAGGCAAAGTCGATCTCCAGAGAGATAGATGATAGGTTTCCTTCCTTCGTGTTTTGAAAGTGTTATCTTTTTGATGTACGACGTACTGTTCTAAATTCTAAAATATATTCTGACCTTTCTCTATAAGTAGAATATGCATACGTTCTTAATATCTGAACGACTTTATTTCTAAAAGGAAGGAACATAAGAGAAAAAAACTACTTTTTGGATTTCAAGGCAATATTTGCAGAATTAAAAAGACGATGATGCAAATTTGGGATTTAATTTCAAAATACATATTTTGAGCTACAGTTGTTAAGAAAAAAATGCTAACATATATTTTTATTTAACATTTAAAAATTTCATAATTAAAATGCTTTATATGTCGATTTTTATGAAAGAGATCGGATTAGATTGAATTTTAGATTTGAAAGTACAAGACCACTATTGCAGTCTACAATAGTGACCGTGAAATCTATAAAATGCATAATTAATCCAACTCGTTTGTATAAGAACATTAAATACTTTATGTTCGGAGAAAAATTACTTGATTTTAATATATGACGAGTTTTCATAAAAATTGGCTTTAAATCAAAATTTACAAAATTACATTATTTTTATAAAACCTTTCGAGTTTTGAAAATAACCCTCATAATAAAGACATTAACTTTCTTGAATTATATTTTAAATCCATAAAAACTCACCTATGTAGAATTTCTTGTTTGAAAACTGATATAAAAATCATTATTCTGCGAGTTCAATATATTTTGAATCAGAGTATCAGTAGTTGAAATTTGTTTAGATTTGCAATAACCTTGAAAGACAAGCGACGTCATGAATTTTTACCTAATATTATCTAATTACTGATTTTTATGCCTTGCATAATGGCTGTCAATTGTTATTTTTATAAAATAACTTCTACCTTAAAAATGCATTTTATTAATTGTTTTTTATGCTTAGTCTGAGGAAGTTTTTGTTTGAGTGATCCTGCTCGAACAATTTATTTAATTAATCAAATATCGACTTAACTTTTTAATTGGATCTTCTAATTGAGTCAAAATTCATACAATAACAAATTAATTGTGAATCTTTAATGGAAATTTTGAAAAGAAAACAGAGGGAATCTTTGAATTATTTTCATTTGATAGTTTAATCAATTATTAATAAAACAAATTCTTATTGTTATTTGCGCACCCACCATATTTGCATATTTTTACTTTTCCGTATGCGTTGTCAAAAATTAGAACATGAGATTTTACGTTTTAGACTTTCCTGAACTTGAAAACAATTTTGGAAAATGTCTGACAAACTAACTCAAAAACTATTGGAGCTAGTCGGTTGAAACACGGTATACCGTCTTTACACCAACTTTGCAGGTTTTTGTCAAATTTTTCGTAAAGTTTGATCAGAGGAAGGCTGTCTTGCTGTTCTAATAAAAAAGAGTTAAACTGATAAAATTCGGTACACATATTTAAAAGTCAAATTTTGAAGTAAAATTAACAAGAAATCGACCACTTGTCAGCCTGTACTTCAGAAACATGTGAACGCGATTACTCAAAACCACAGTGACTTAAATTTATCAATTTTTAGACTACAAGTGTTATTTTATGTCAAATTTTGATTTTAGCCGGTTGATAAAAAATGTCTGAAACAGAAAATTAGATTTTTGAATACTCTCGGATAATAGTTTGCCATTGACAAATCGGTAAAAAAACTCGCCAAGTATGACATAACACAGTAAAAATGCTCAATACATGCCAAAAAAATAATATTTTCTTATGATTGTTCTCAACGCCTTATAAGGCGAGTATGCGAAAAAGTTTTTTTGGAGACCAATCCCGATGGTTTCTCTTTAAATATTTTATTTGACAATCCGCTTTTAAATCATATTTTAAAACATGATCTTGTGAAAAAAATCCCAACGAATATGGTGTTTGAATTATTTTCTCACATGAATGAATAAAATTTAAAATTTGATAGAAACCTTCAAACATATTCAAAATTTCATTTGTTCAGTCCAAAGCTCTGTTGAATTACAATATTTATAAATAGATAGACGAATAGAGCTATATGCATACAATATTTAGGAAGTATAATTTTGAAATTCAACAATATACAAAAAAATTTAAAAAATTCATGAAAAACTTTTTAGGTTGAATTTTTAGTCAATTATGATTCTTTCTTCACGTACGAAAAAGTAGAAAAATTCTTTCGATAAGGTATTAAAGATCATTAAAGAAGAATATGACGCATATTCCTTGACATTTAAACCTGTTGGATCTATTTACGTCTGGAATTGATCAGATATAATTTACAACAGCAATAATTTCTACTCTTAAGGATTTTTAATAAAGAATCATGACTTATATTGATTCACTAATAAAGTAGGACAAATTCGCTTCCATTATTTTTTATTACTGTTTTGAATTAAAAATCTTAAATTCAAATTTCTTCCTACCTAATTTAAACTAGTAATCAGTTTTCACTGATACACAAACTCAGTCTTTTTTAATCAAATCAGAACAAGGAAAAGACGTAAAGGAGAACATTTAATGCCACTCATGTCGAAATTGCGAATTTTTTGGTTCTCAATAACCAAAGACAAAATATGCCTGACTGCTATTACAAAAACTCGAATTTTATTTTATGTCTGGATAATAAAAGAATAAATATGCGAAAATAGGTTTTCAACACAAAATCTACTTTATAAATATGTGAACTGCAAAAACCGCCGTAATAAATTGGCTATAATAGTCTTCTCAAAATTTTCTGGCACTCTATCTAATGAAGATATCATTCTTCTTCCTGCATAATAGTGGACTTGAATAAGGCCGACAATGCCTTTTATGGCATAGGAGAAAAACAGTTGCGAAATATTGATCTTTGGCATGAATCTAGTATTTTTACTGTAATTGTGACTTGGCTTGCAATTGGTTCTTGACATGTTAATACACAAATATCCGGAAATCGACTTCGCATAAGTTAAGCTTTTCTTCCGATTGATTAATATTATAATTTGCACAAGATCGCAAGATTTGGGGGAGGGGGGAATTAATACCTGATGAAAAAAAAATATCTGAAAATCATGTACATATTTTAAGCATCTTTTTCTTCACCTATAGAAACCATCCCTATTGTGTTTTTGAGTTATTGCGCTTACATGACAAAAAGAATACAAATCCTTTGGTAGATTTGGTTTAATATTTGACAGAAATCTAAATATTAAATGCTTGAAATATTTACCATGTTTTATTATTTACCTCCTTATGTTTTATTTGTCGCGTTCACATGTACTCGGACATCTGGGTTGGAATATTTGCTTTAAATGGAGTTTATTCAAAATTTGATGAAAATTTACAAATTTTGGGTAAAATTCTGTTTACAGACAAACATATTTCCAAAAAATTTTCGGACTCAGTCTGGTGGGTTTTAGAAACCTCAAAGTCTCAATTGAATTTTTTTGACTATTATCAAAATCTCTTTGTGTATTTCGCATAATCAACTAAAAAATATACTGAGACCAAGGCATTATAATCTCATTCCATTATTTTGTAATCAATTGCTTTATACCAAGAGGAAAAAAAATGTTGTATTATAATATAGTTTAAGACGCTATATGGTTAATTAAGATGGAGGCACAATGGCATTTATCATGTCTGTTTGTTGCAATATGGTGATAATCATTACAAATTTAAGAAATTCAGAATTGACGATGATACAGTGGAAGAACATTACTTCTCTATCTTTTAATGTCATTGATGAATTGCAAATGCCTTACTTTGGAGTTAAGAATTCGAAAATTGAAATGTGAATAATGTTGAAGTACTGATAATATCAATCATTATTTTGTTAAATGGTATCTATTGTGCTTGTAGGGTTTCTTTTAGAATATTGAAATTATTAGAATTCTCAGGCCTATAAGTCTTATTTTCACATCAGAATAATTTGATAGACAGGAATAAGACTATGTTATATAAATGACATAGTTTATAAATGACTTATTGTTAAATAAGCATATCAAGATATTTATTAAATGTCTTTATAAAGGCTGAACTGCACAATTATCCAGAATATGGCTAATTAGGACTGATTTACAATAACAAGTTTCTTAAATTAAGATTATAGACTATCGAACTGTTTCAACATTGTTCACGCTCCTCTGAAAGTATATAAGGAAGAAGATTTTCCCTAATATTTTTAATTTGATAAACGTAAAATTTCATGTGAATCAAATTGTACATTAGAAAAAATCATTTGTTATATGCTTTTTAAAAGACATTCTAACACTCTATCAAGAAGAATGTTATTTTGAGATGAGTGTCATTATAAGGATATTTATTATAAAAGATTTATTCCCACCTTTTTATCTTTACTTTTAGCTCTAAAAGTTGATACATGTGAATAAAATTTTAAGCCAACTAAACTGTTTATTATATGCAATTAAAAACTCATCCCTACTATCCAGAAAACGATTTACCCCTACAGATGATATTTATCAAATATCTCAGAAGTATACACATTAATTGGCGTGTCTGTACCCTGGAACAAGCAAACATAAATTGATGCAATAAATATGCAATAAATACTACGTAATGTTCAGTGGTCGCTAAAATAAGAACTAAGGTTGAGTCTAAATAGCCATCGATAGCCATGCTGCAATACTTTTTCCTTAGGCGATACGTTCCTTCATAGAAGGGGAGGTAGCTAAATCCCCCATTATAATTATACCTTTCAAAGAAACAAGAAGTTGCTCCCCTCTTGAATAATTTTTGTGCGTTCTGAGCTCATCTTTTAATTAATCCATTAATTTAGTATAATATTTCAAAAACATGTAGTTTTTCTTAACAAAATATTAGCGACTTATTTTAGGTTCCTCTTGTTATTTTATTAAATAAATGACATTGGTATTTGTTTATTTTTTATTTATTACTAGCCACATTTGGCAACTGGCTGGTTCACCAATCTTACTGTGCTTAAAATTATCAGTTAAATATTTTAGGCAATGTCATTGTCAATTAAATACTTTATGTGACTTGTCATTGTCAATTAAATACATTATGTAAATTGTCTTTGAATAACTACTTCATCAAAATATTTTTAAATTTCAAATTTTGATAGTCATATAATTTATTCATGCAGTTAGTTATAAAGGTCTTAAGCCTGTAATGTACTATATGTCTCTAATTATCTTTCAATTCTCACAAAATTTCACCTTTAAATTAAAGGGGAAATAATTAAACTGCAAATTGATATAAAAACATTTTTTATTAAACAAACATTAAACCAAGCATTTTAAAAAAATATATAAATAAAAGAGAATCATAATGTGTACTACTGAATAATTAAAATAATTTATGTAATATTTCAAGAATATTCAATAAAAAATATTTAGATTCATCATAAAATTAATGTTTTAATTTTACTTTCAAAATGATTTAAAGGATATGAAAAATATTTTATTTTATTTTGGTTTATAAACATAATTAAAAAATTATTAAGTCTAAGTAAGTCTATTAAGTAATTTTTAAAATTAAATCTAAATTTTATACATCTTTTAGTTATAAGGAATCATATTCCACGAAATATTCCTAAAAATTCCACTTTCAAATAAACAAATGAAAGTTTCTATCTTCTGCTATAAAATTTTATCTATTTATGAAGTTTTGAATAGAAATGTTTAGAACTTTCAGGCCTGTCAATCTTGAGAAAACCTGGAAGTTGATTGAGGTATCGTCTTTGGATGTAGCCAATGAAGTGGTTCAAAATTACCCGTTTTTATTAAATAGTGATTTTCAAATATTAATAAATCAATCAGTTATAGAGACTGAGTTCACACTTTCATCTTGTTCACTCTTCACTATCTCTTTTTATTTAAAAGCCTAACTTTCTTCATTGTTTAAAGCATTTATAGACATGTTATATACTATGTAGTTATTTACTACATTTAGTACTTTTTTATAGGTGCATATCTATTATTAAAGTTTTACAAATTAGCAAATGGATCATGAATTGAAAAAAATATATGCTTTAAACCAAGTTTGTCTTAAATAAAGCTGATTTATTTAATTAATAGAATTGTAAAAGTCACAAAAAATTTTCTTTACATTAAAAAAAACATACTTCATTTCATGAAGACACGTGCTAGAAATTGCATTTTTATATGTTTAATTTCAAAGAATTATTTATTTTTTAATTTCATTTTTTTTAATCTTATGGCAACATATTGATAACAGATATTTTTTCCCTTTCACTCGTAACATACTAATGTAGATTAAATTCCAATGTTTTGCCTGAAATATATTGTTGAAAAATATAGTTAAAATATTACTTTAAAAATTCGTTAAAAATAGAAGCTTAAGTTAAATGTTAAAACACTAAAACCATTGGAAAGCTAATTTTTTAATCTTTAATTTAATATAAGAATCATCTTTGTGCGATAATATTTTCGGAAGTTAAAGCTGAAAAACTTTGAAATATCGCTTAAATTTTAATTAATTCAAATTCTAATTAAACACATATTTTTAACATACATGTTCTGGCCTGTAAAGCGCCAATCACATACTGAGTGTGTGTATGTTGGCGCTCTACAGGCCAGACCATTGGACTCCAGCTACCAACTTTGGTACATGTATACTTTGGGGGTTGGGGATGTGCATCTCAGAGCAATTTTTTCGAAATTTTCATTAAAATTTGAATTAATTAAAAATTAAGCGATATATCAAGGTTTTTCCGTTTTAACTTCCGAAAATGTTATCGCACAAAGATGATTTTTACATCAAGTTAAAGATTAAAAATTTAGCTTTCTAATGGTATTAGTGTTTTAACATATAACTTAAGCTTATATTTATAACGAATTTTTGAAAAAATATTTTGACTATATATTTCAACATTTCGGACAAAACAATAAAATTCGTTACTGCTCGTTACGAGTGATAGGGAAAAAAAACATTTTTTTTTTTTAAATTATTTGCTGTCAGATTGACAAAACCTCAAATTAAAAAATAAATAATTATTTCAAATTAAACATATAATTACTTAATTTTCAGTACGTGTCTGCATAAAATGAAAATAAATATGAAATACGTTTTTTTTCTTAAAAAAATATAAAGAAATTTTTTGTGACTTTTACAATATTATTAATTAAATAAATCAGCTTTATTTAAGACAAACCTGGTTTAGTATACATACTTTCTTCAATTCATATTCCAATGACTAATTTGTAAATCTTTAATAATAGATATGCACCTATAAAAAGCTCTAATTGAAATAAATAACTACATAGTATATAACATGAATCTATAAATGCTTTAAACAGTGAAGAAGGTTTAGCTTTTATATAAAAAGAGATAAACTTCAATCAACTCAGTCTCTAAAACTGATTGATTTATAAATATTTAAAGATCATTATTCAATGAAAGGTAATTTTAAACCACTTCTTACACTATTCCAAAGACGATATCTCAATCAACGTCCAGGATTTTCAAGACTAACTGGCCTGAAAACGAAAATGTTGAATAGTCCAAACATTTCTATTCAAAACTTCATAATTAGATCAAAATTTGATAGCAAAAGATAGAAACCTTCATTTATTTATTTGAAAGTTGAAGTGTCAGGAGCATTTCGTAGAATATGATTCTTTATAACTAAAAGATGTATAAAATTTAGACTTCATAATTTTTTAAAATTTTGTTTATAGACCAAAACAAAACAAAATATTATACGAATCATTTAAATCTTTTTGAAAATAAAACTAAAACTTGAATTTTTGATTAATTTATTTTTTGTTGAATATTCTTGAAATGTTACATAAATTTTTGTAATTATTCAGTAGTACACATATTGATTATCTTTTACTTATATTTAAAAAAATGCTTGGCTACGGTAAAAAAATGTTTTTGTATCAATTTGCAGTTTAATCATTTCCACTTTAATTTAAAGCTGACATTTTGCGAGAGCTGGTCAAATATTTAGAGAGGAATATATTGCAATACGGACTTAATGGAATATGGAATATTTTGATGAAATAGCTATTAAAAAACGTTTTATAAAGTATTTAATTGACAGTGACAAGTCACATAAAATATACCATTGACAATGACAAATCTCATAAAGTATACCATTGACAATGACAAGTCATATAAAGTTTACAATTGACAAAGACGTTACATAAAGTACTTAACTGATAATTTTAAACACAGTAAGATTGGCAAACCAGCTGATCTCCAAAGGTGGCTATTAGATAGATAGACATGACTGTGAGACATTGTTTGTAAGCAATATTATTTAAGCAGATTCTCGGTGTATATAAAACGTGCAATAGTTAATTAAATATTATGAAATGAGAAAGAGCTACTAATTGCGTTGGAGAAAATGTTAATATTATTCTAATATTTTAAAATTTATAGAATTTACATTCTTCTTGCTAATATAACTGCAATAAGGCTAAATGCCTCTGTTACCTGTGAGCTTCTGCAAATCCAAAGTAGTTGTCCAGTCTATCTGATCGGAAACCCGTTACTGACCATACCTCAAACTTTTCATCTTCGTATATGGGATA
The DNA here is from genome assembly GCA_026543055.1 of Argiope trifasciata. NCBI lineage: Eukaryota > Metazoa > Arthropoda > Arachnida > Araneae > Araneidae > Argiope > Argiope trifasciata. Next base: position 5,124,358 of record JAPMOQ010015927.1, read on the forward strand.
TCACCTTAGGGTCTTATAAATACAGACTCATTCTAAAATTCTGATTTAAGTTCTAAAGTTAAGTTACACATACAAAAATGAAGTCATTCTTACAATAAAACATGAGACAGCAATGACCAAGAATGACTTCTTAGACCAGTGAAAGTTGCATATGTGTGCATAGTGTAACACATGCACACAAATTAGTGAAATGCAAATTTCCAGTAATAGAAAAAGCACAGTTGTATGAATAGTACTTTTACAAAGAGTATGCAATATAAGATGCAATAATAAATAACATGTCTTATAAATAATTAAACTTTGGGATACTTATATTTAAAGGCTTGGCCATCAGAAGCTATACGCATGCAGCGAGTTTTTTTATGCAAAAAGCAACAAGTTGTTTTTATACAACTGTATAGTTACGCTCTTTAAAATTAATATTCTTTAATCATCTTTTATAATTTATATCTTGCCACTTTTTCGTAAATTAATTCATTGGAAGAAGACCCAACAGGGGTACGCCTTTGTGAACCCATGCTATGCAATGAAATACTTGAGTAAAATATCTTTTGCTTTTGTACAGCTAAACTATTTCTAAAGATTGTCTCATAAATTTTGAATTATTCTGCATGGAATATAAGTTAAATAAATTACAATCAATAATTCATTTTTTTATTTACTGTGCTTAGATAACTATTGTAGCTATTATTTTCTAGTATACTCAAACCTGTTTTTATGCGGTCCTTTTTTTATACGATTTTTTATTTGTGCGTTTTTTTTCCGTTCTTATAATTTAATTATTGAACTGACAATAATTTCAATGTCAACGAATAAAATGCGCAATACAATATTGCGGTTGAATTTTTGGGTAGCAATGCAAAAATGAATTGATAGCAAATGACCATTAAAGGACATCTGCATCGTGTTTTTTATAGGTACTCGCGAAGAAGTTTTATGTGATTTTTTTTAATGCGTTTTCTTCTTTGCGGTCTCTATCCACCGCACAAAAAGAGGTTTGAGTGTAAATAAACTTTTAACCTGTTAAGTTCTGCTTCATTAAAAATTTACTTCTTCATTCAAACTTTTTCTTTGGTTTTTTTCGTTCCCAGTATTTAAATTAAATGAGAAAATAGCCTTTTGATTTTTATTTAAAAAGTCTCATTAGAAATCTAATTATCTGCTATTTGACAAAAAAAAAATATTTTATTGTTTACGAAATATAAACAGCGGAAGTTTTGAATTTGTCAAGGATGAGATGAATCTGGATATATTCGACCTCTTAGAGACATAACAATCATTTTTGAATCATTGTATCCTGTCTGTGTATTTTTAACTCAAAGCCGGAATAAGTTAGAAGGATACGTGTGACATGTGATTCTCATATCAAAATAGAATATTTGTAACGCACTTTGAACTATCAGAAGCAAAATAAGTTTTTTAACGTATTTTCCTCATTAGGCTTTAAAAATAAATAAATGAGCAGCATTGCAAAATATTATTTGGCATGGGCGTTTGCAAAATAATGCAGATTCATTTAGCTCACTATAGGTTAAATAGTTTTGTCTATAGTTACCAAAATTATCACAAGTATACATGCCCCTTTAGAGGTATAAATATGTTAGTCAGAGATATCTTTAAAAAAAAGAGTTTAAGTTAAAAATTCTAATTATCTTTATTTTTTTATATTTTTTTCTGAAATTTTCGAAAATATAACTATAAAAAATAATGTTTACGCCTTTTTAAAATTTAAAGAATTGTAATTACATCAATTTAGTTTTAGAAATTTTTTTAAAAAATTTGACAATATTAAAAAAATTTTGCATAATTTTTAAAACTTTTTTGTCTAATGAAATTAAAACCATTTTTTTTCGCTCAAAAATATTTAATAAGATGATTTTTTCTACTGCTGAAACCTAAAAAAGAAACAGAATTTTCCGTGTTGTGAAAAACAACATACAATTCGAAGAGTTAAGACAGACACTTAAATGTTTAAAATTATAAAATAATAAGACTTAGCTTAGGAAGTCCACATACAGAATAAAAGTAAAATTATTGAAATATACAGGATGAAGGTAAAGTTATTAAAATATCCAGTAAATATTTTAATAACTTTAAAATATGTAGTAAGTATTTTAATATAAAGGAAAAAATTATTAAAATATATTTATATATTATTAAATGTTTAATGGTTGTTGCTTAAGTGTAATACCTTGAAATTACATGACAAATATTTCTGGTAAACTAGCAGGTTTCTAACGGTAGCTAGTCTAAATTAAATTTAATTATTCTGAGCACGTTATTATGACAATAATTTAAAACAGATACATCTATTTCTTGTTTATTTTTTAATAATATTATTTTAATATATTTTTTTCTGTGATATCAACATTATTTTTTTATAATTGATACCACATTATCGTATCTGTATTAGTACAAATTTTCAAAAAATGTTTAAGAAATCATAGAAGAACTAGTGCAACTATAAAACAGGAATCCGTTAATAGGGGATGTTAATATGATTTTAACAGTTTTCTTCCGTCAGTAGCTTTCACCCACAAACATTATAATTATAGTTTAAGTAAATATAAATTAAAATCAATAAGTGGAAAGCTATTTTGAATATTTTAAATGTTTTTAGTTTCTTGAACATGAAAAAAATGTTGTAATCGTTATAAAATTTTGAACTAAAATTTTTTTTTCGTATTTTCTTATTTTAAACCTTTTTGATCCCGAAAATCGTATTTTTTTTGGGGGGGAGGGGGAATTATACCTATTTGTTTGCGAATGTGATAGTTCAAGAACTCTTTAACGTTGACGTATGAAATTTAGTTCATGAACTTTACAGCAAATTTAGATTTCTATCGAAATTCAGGAAGTCTGTCAGGAAATAGATTTCTAATCATTCTCAGGAAGTATGCCTTTCCGACTGTCCAATTCAAAGTGAATCTGGCGACTAAAAAGCAAAGAGATATAAAACTACAAAGTAAGATAATAAATAAAATTACATATTTAGTAACTATAACGTGGATCCGTATCAAATTTGGTGCCAAACCATCAAGAGATTGACAGTCGGTCTACCTGCACTTTTGTTTACAAAAAAAAAAAAAAAAAAAAAAAAAAAAGAAAAAGAAAAAAAAAACCACTTTGATAATTTTAAAACGCAATGGCTAAAATAAATAAAATTTGGTATGTGATCATGTGATTACAATTGTAGTTCTACGTTAATTCTTGTTTTCACTCTAAAATATGTTTTTGATTTTCGAATGCTTTTATAACCCAGCGATTAATGGTTAAAAATCGCATTTAGATTTAATAATGAAACGCTAGATTCACACTAGAAATCGATATTTTATAACTATTTTTCCTCATACTTTGTAATCTGTATAAATAACAATGAATGTTTGCCTATACGTCTCTTATGCGCGGCCTTAACACTCATCCGATTCCGATAAAACTTCCACACCATATTGCTACTAGCACTTGCGAAGGTTATATGCTTAATACAGTCTTCTAAAGCAACCGCAACCTTTTCTCACCAACGACGCACCTTATTTCTTTCTAGAATTCCGCGGCACACCAGAAGCTAAAGTATATAGGTATTCATTGATACACAAACTTTACAATAAATGTTTGTTTTTTATTTGAAAGGTATACATACATAAAACTGTAGCATATTTATTTCTACGCAATCATAATAATTATTAATGTGATACCTGCGCTTGTTTCAACGAACACGAAAGTTTTATATTTGGCCAAATATTTAACACCGCTACCCGAAGTTCTTGGTCAAGATCTTTTAAGTATGACCACTTATCATTTTTAATTAATACAAGAATTGAAAACTTTGCTCACATAAATATGTCGTCGAAAATGGAAGTAATGTTAAGATTGCTTTGTAGGAAATGTGAGGATATTCTTTTTTAACGTAAATTCAGAAAACATCTAATGGAACTTCGGAGAAGTATAATTTTAAAGTCATGTCATTATTTAAATCTGTTCTCACCAGGGTGCCATTGAATAATTATTTAGTTATAATAATTATTCTTTAGTATATTTAGAAAAATAGACATTATTATGAAAAAAATTGTCATTGTGTATTAAATACATGATGAAAAATTGTAAAATGTCAAATACAATGTATTTGATCGCGGTACACCTGTATCTGGCTCATGGCACACTAGTTGCGGAGCACTGTTCTAAAGTATAAAAAATATTTTCTATTAACCATAGATTAAATAGCAAACAGCTCGCCAAGGAGACACAACAGGTTCAGTAAAGATGCTAAATTCAAGCTAGACTTTAATATTTCATAGCTATTGAATGGAAATGTTATGTCAGTCGTTCTATGAGGTAACAGTTTTATTATAGAGTATGAGAGAAAGTTTTAGGGGAACCAATCCCATAGGTTTGAAATTTTAATTTTAAATTTGATTATTATTTTTTTTTGCTGTAACTTTCGAAAATACTATAGTAAAAATATTCTGCTCCATCTTAGTTTTCCAAAAATTATATCTCCAGCCATATTAAAGATTTAATGGTATAAATATTTTTATATGTTTAATCAATTTTAAAAGAAAATATTTTAATCACATTTTTTAATATTAAACTTTATTATTTTTTCTGTGGCAGCAACTCGCCAGGTATCAGCTGATTAATATGTAAGTGCCAGTTTTCTTTATTAAACTGCGAAAGGCACGATTCTAACGGGCGAGATTGAAAATAAAAATCTACACATCCACTACGCCATTGCCTTGTCCAAAGTTCACAATTTTATGCGGAGGTAGGAGGAAAATCACGTTATTACAGAGTATGCTAAAAAATTTAGAGGATTATTTTTCCCCGATTACTAAGAGTAATCTGAAAAGTTCAATTGTACATTAATCACCTAGATAAATTTGTTTATCTAAAAGTCTATACATAAAATTCTTATTTGAGAAAATTTAAAAGGAAATAAAGGGGAGAATGAAACCTAGCAAACTTTTAAATCATCGTAATAGATGTCTATATCTGCTTCTTTAATTCTTTTGAGGAAATAATTAATACTATTCTTATTTGAGAATTTTTCGCTACCCACTTATTATTACTTTGCAAAACATAAATTGTTTATTAAAATTCGATGAAACGTGGACCTAACGTAATAAACACACTTTGAAATGCAAATAAGGCAAACGTTACTGCATTCAAATCTTATCTTAACGGCAGCTGCTGACATTAAAATAATACAATAAAAAGTTACAGCTACTTTGCTGCTTTTTCTATTCATTAAGCAAGCTTTATAACTGTTAATATTGCGATTATAATGCTAAATATAGCGCGTTTGCGTGCTACGGGCTTCCCCTTAAAACTTCCATGTGAGTAATGCGTTGAAACAAAAAGGAAAATTAAATTTAATGACTCTGGAAACCTCAAGGGCATACAAATATCATTATATGTTGTGAAGTTTTATGTTTTTAAAGCATACTTAAGATATTTTCGTGGAATTTCTGAAACCAAATAGTCTTTTCTCCCGAATCCTTCTGCTATATTTTCCCCATAAAAGTCATAGCATTTTTCTAATTTTTATATGAATGTGCCATTCCATAATGAAATGATGAAATATTCATTTAAAGAACTAGAAACGTTTTTTCGTGTTTATATATACAAATTTATGAAGAATGTGGCAATGAAACAAAATAAATTTAGATAATTTTTTTAATCACAAATATTTCAGCCATCAATATTTCAGTTCATCAAAAATACTGTAGTCCAATTTGAAGCTAATTTTGACTAAATTTATCTGGATTTTCACTATCAAACTCAAATTTCATATTTTCAATCAACATCAAAATCCCTTAAAGGAAAATTATCTTGTTATTTATTATTACTTTTAAACTAATTTTGCATTAAAAAATATTTAAAAAAAAGATTTAGTAAAATATCCTAAAAATTACTATATTTCTTTGACACTTTTTAATTTCCAGTTCAACAGACAATACCAACGAATATGTTTTGAAATATTTGTTAATTAAATATAATCCGACTTGGTTCGGTGGGGATTTTTCAAAACAAAAATATGATAACTTTTGTATGAGGTTATATTTTTTATTAATATAAGAATTAAATTATGAATAAAAGTTTGATGTAAATTTTACCATTTCTTTTCAAAAGCTAAATTTGTTCAAAAGAAAAAAATTGTTAAATTTATTTATTTTATTTTGTAACATTACATATATTACTAATGTTAATTATATTCAACTAATAATTATCTTAAATTGTAACTATTAAGAATTATATTCAAAGATAAAATTTTGAATATATATATATACATATGAAATTTTGAAATATTTTCAGTAATATTTACACTAGGCAATCACAAATCTCTTTCATGAGCATTCGTCATGAAATCCATTGTTCATCACATTCTTCTTAACATAACGCTTACTAATTATATCTTGAATATGTTTTGTGATATTACGATATTCATACAGTAAACATGTTCTTCGGCAAATTCATTTAAAATTTTTAAAGGCTTATAAATAAGCACCGCTTACATGCAATAGTTTTCTATAACTTGGCTTCTAATTGCCATAAAAACAAAATAAAGAAAAGAAGCGCATTTTTTTTAATTGCAAAAGATTTTAAAAATCTGAATTTTGTCTCAAATTTATATTTTTAACCAAGTTAGATAGCTTAAAATTACCTCATAATTCCTTAAAAGAATGGGATCTGCTGGTTTTGCGAAATGATTTCTGCTTTTAACGAAGCTCTTTTATATAAATTTTATAATCAAATTTACCATCAATTTGTCATTTTCTTTTATGATATGTTAGTCAAATATTAACCATTTAACAACATTCACTATTTTTACAGATCAATTTAAATCTTCATTTTGGCGAGGTTGATAAGTAATTTTTTTATCTAATAAAAATTCTTACTTACAACATCAGGTAAAAATTTACGAAGATAGATTATCAATACATTTTTATTATCTTACTTAAAATATAAATATTGATAACTAATATGAATTCGAAATTGCTAAACGGGCAGCAAATTTTAAAAAAATCAATAATATTATTTGTGCAATCTATATTTTGTTGTATTGATTTCACAATAATCTTTAATATATTTTATTATTAGCATATTCTAAAATTTTTGTGAATCTCATTTCTTTATTATTTAAAATATAAAATTTTTATAAAAATGATTTAGCAATTCCTCTTGAAAGTGGGGGAAAAATAAAAAGGACATCTTGAATACATGAATTAAGATATATTATTAAATATATATTATCTCTACTAGATCCACACCCTTTTTGTGGAGGAGAAAAATTTATGCATAGAAAAAGAATTTTTGGGATAAAAATGAATCTCAACATTTAATGATACTATTATAAAAGAGTTTACACTTTAAAAAATAATTGAAGGATTGCTCTCAAAGTAAATATAAAGGACTCATGAAATTGTCTTATAGCTCAAGTCTATTGATAACTTTTTGTATCAGCTTGAAATATAAATACATATTTTAAAAATTGTTTAAATATTTACATTGTTATTATTTTAATTTTTCAAGTTAAGAAATTAAATTTATGAATAATACCATTCATGTGAAATCCTTTAGTTGCATGTTTTATTTCAAATTTAATTTAATTTAATGCAAATTTTACATTTTGAAACAAAGATATTGAAAAGAAAAGACTAAACTTAAAAATTATGAAAAAAAAAATTCTTTTAGTATAAAAATATGAAGAATTAAATTTGACAACGCTTTTCCTTACTTTTTCTTACAACCATTGAAAATCAATGAAATTTAACTTTTTCAGAACGAAAGATTTTTGTAATTAATTTATAAAAAATATACATCATTTTTACAAAGGGAAAAATAATACTAATGGGAAAGAGCAATCTTTATAATTGACTTGTTATTTTTTAACTCAAAATAATATTTTCCCTCTATTATTATGAGGAGTTGGTGATCGTGCTGCCATCCTTTGTATTTTAATCAAACAAATTAGCTACAGAATAAAAGCATTTTTCTTTTCCTTCTTTTGTATTAAATAAATATTGTATGAAACACAATAGTAAAACCAGCAATATGCATTCACATAAAAGAAAAACTTAATTTTTCTCTCTTTCTACCAAACCGGTATTTTAATTATTTTAATTTTGTGAAATCAAAACAATGTTATAATAACAACAAAAGCATTTACTTCTTCTTTTTATAAATAAATATATTTGTAATAAAAATAAGAAAATAATTGGAAATTGAAATCAATAACATAAAATATTATTATCTTTTATATATTCGAAACGACCAGTGGGAAAAAAGCTTAAATCAAATAAATATGTAAATCATGAAAAATTATTTGCATTAATCACCACTTAAAATGAAACTGAACGTAAGGCGGGAAAATGTTCTAAACGAAGTGATAACATTATAGATGGTAACCTAAAAGGGAGCTAATATAAACGAAGATCTAAAGTCGATTTTATATATTGATATTACTTCAAAATATTTTATCCAAATTCGATTTTTCAATAGAGACCGATAGATGGCGACGGGTAACAGGATTCTTCAAGAATAAAATCTCCTCTTCCTTTTTTTTTGTTGGGTACCGCATAATGTGTAAAAATACCATCATCTTTTATTCTGATCTTTTTAATAACAAAAACGAATATGTATTTGCATTTTTGTGCGTAAGTGTGTCGGCTTTCTATGGGCTAGATCATTTGAATTAGTATTGCAAAGCTTTTTATATATATATACTTTAAAAGGTGAGGACACTTTGATTAGAATCTTGATTAAAAATTAAGCAAAATTTTCAGTGATCCATTACAATATAAAAATCAACATTATATCCTTTTCAAATTTATCTTTCCAACGAGACATATTTTTGTCCGTATAAATTATTTTCTCTATATTTAATTAATTAAAATAAAATATTTTAAGCATGTTTTCTAATAAGAATACAAGTGCACAAAATTCTGAATGAATATTAAACGCATCACGAACGATAGCAAGAAAACATAAGAAATCTGGCAGAATAATAAATTCATTGATATAAGTTAGATTAAAGGTATATATATGTGTATGTATAGAAAAACCGTTAATATTAGTATGAAAGAAAGCGAAAGGTGTAAAAAAGTTAAATTTCTAATTTCATCATTAAACATTATTAGCAAAGCATATTTTAGGAAAAACAGATTTCTTTAAATTTACTTTTTGCCAAGCAGACATTAGCGATATATTTACATAATTTTGAAAATAATCCGTACAAGAATTTAAATTTATGCTTCAAATAAATTATTTATATTTAAAACAATATTAACATGAAAAGAATGCCAGATTTTATAATGTTTTAGGTTAGAAATTAGATTACATTGCTAAAAAGCTAAAAATATCAGGACTTATTCATTTGAGAGAATAGACGAAAATTAAAAGAAATGCTTCATAAAATGAATAAAATGGTGTAAAATTCCTGAAATTGTATGTATTATGTATTTATCGAAGTTTCATATAAAAATATTTTCTGATTATGTTGAAGAGACTAATAAGTATAATAAAGCAAATTTATTTTATTAATTAATATTTAACTGAAAATTTTAGCAATTAATAAATCCAGAACGCCAAAGGAGTCTTGTGACTTCAATTAAAAGTTAATTGTTAAATATTGATTGTTTGGAGCTTTTTGTTTCTTGAACATTCTTAAAGTACCTGAAAAGTGATTAATTGTGCGAAGAAACCAGCATATAAAAGTGAAACTGAAATGTGAAAGTAAGGTTTCACCTGATGAGCAAAGGTGTGAAACAGTGAGAAATTCTTTAATTCTTTGTTTAATTTAAATTATCTAAATTCAAATAAAAATAGATTAAAAGATGATTAAGTTGACATATTGAAGATAATTACAGTTAGATAGTGAAATTTAAATTGTGTCTACAATATTTGAAGGGAAGTCACCCCAAAAGTTTCTCCGACTAGAAATTAATATTTTGCATAGTACAGCAATTACATTCCAAAGGTGACACTCTAATAGAGGTGTTAGCATTTTCTGGCGTCGAAAATTGTGATTTCTGAGTAAGACCGCGAATGCTTCGCATGGTTTTGACGAAGAACATTTATGAAATATTGGCTTTTGGCATGAATATAATATTTTTGATATATAACTATATGTATAATTTGAATCAACTCTGTGATTTTTGATGATTAATTCATAACATGTGGTTGATGCACAGTATTTGAAAATCCAATAGGTACTTTAGGAAGCTGTGCTCCCAACCGACTAGAAATTAATATTTTGCATAGTACAGCAATTACATTCCAAAGGTGACGTATGAAATAAAATTAATTAAAATCATTCAATTTGTTTTAATTATTGCACTTGAATACGAGAAAAAAATCAAAAGATTCAACCGTTGGAAAGATTTGGTTAAAACTTTCATGGGAATTTACATTTTAGATGCTAAAAATGCCAAATTTTATTTATCTAAATATCTATGTTTTATAATTATCGTCTTCACTTGAACTTGGCAGCAAAGATATTTTTTTCAACGGAATTTGATCAAAATTTCATATTAGTTTACAAATATCTATGCATTAAATTTCATTGGTTTAGTTCTAAGTGTTCCAAAGTTTTCATATTCGCAGTCAGATAGACATAAATCCAAAAATGTGTTTTTTGGACAGGGATATTTAAAAGCTGAAGATTCGTCAAAATCCCGAGATCGAAACGTGGAGATCGATGATTACAATAATATCCTTTATAATTCGTGCCCAAGAAAGTTTTTTTTAAAAAAAAAAAAAAAAAAAAACTCTCAGCAAGGCATGAAAATCGCTTTTTCAGCTCTTAATTTCTGTGATACCACAGTTAGTGAAAAAATTTTAATAAAAATGAAATCTACGATCGAAAATTTCAAGTTATCATGTGAGTACATTATTTTTTAAAATCATTATCCATCTTATTTAATTTAAGTTATTAACAGTTTAAAACAATCAAGACGTTTCTCTCTGTCTGTCTCTTTATATATATATATATATATATATATATATATATACATGCTATTTATCAATAAATTCTTAAACATGTTAATTTATATGGAGACAATATTTTTATAAACACAAACTGCTATTTTCTATTTCTATTTCTGATATCATAAAACAGTTTTACAAAGAATTAATCTTAGAACAGGAATTACCTCCTTTATGTTTCCCACTTAAGAATGAATGAAGTGATATTTCTCACTGGGGGAAAAAATACTTTTATCAAAACAGTTAACAAATGCGTGAGAAGTTCTTTCAACATATTAAAAAAAATAATTATTTAATTTCCTGCGATATAAAATTCATTCCATAAAAATAACAGCTATGCTGTTATAGTTCAACTTTTAAAAAATACATCTGCTGTCAAAAAAGCGTTCGTAATAATAATGTGATACTGGTAAAAGCAAGTCAACCTTTTGAAAACGCATCTACTTTCAAAGAGGCATACATAATAATAAAGCAATAATTATAATAATACTGGTAAAAGCAGGTAAAAAAAATATAAGCGATTAAAAGATGTTGATGAATATTGCATTTATTCATTGCCTACGTGATTTTGAGCTTCAATTATTTTTTATCTACAATTATTCAAAACCTCCTAACGGAAACAGAACAATGTTCTCACATAATAATGAAAGTTGTTTTTCTTAATGAAATGGCACATTCATTTTGCTGGTATTTCATATTTCCATTGTTTTTTAATTTAATTTTTAATTTCAATTTTTTTCTCAAATTAATTTTAATAATTCTTTAATTATGAGAGTAATTTTTTCAATCTTCCCCATTCATGAAACTTCTAGAAGGATACTACTGTATTTATGGTTTGTTTTTCTTCCTCTACTTTTATATTATTATTATTTACATACATAGTGAAAATAAATGGAAAGGAAGCTATAAAATGGAAAAAAGAATGAAAAATTGAAGAAATTATATAAAGAATATCAAAACATTCTTGTTTTCCATTTTGTTGCTCTTCTGTTTGTATAATGTAATTATTTTTCTTTCTCTTGTTGACGCAGCTTACACATGAAATAGAAATAAACTTTTTTTTCATAATTTTTATTCTTTTATATTTCAATGTCCGTAATTGAAGTTCCCAAAAATTAATTCCTTTGGTTGAACCATGAACAACACAGGTAGGAAAATATTCAAAAACAATTTTTTGTATTATTTTGTTGAGAACAGTTTCGTTATTGGAAAGGCATATAACATTTGATACAATCTTTCTACACTAGATGGCACTAAAAGTTGTTGCATTATCCGTAAGAGAACAAACGTTAAAATCTTTCTGTTCTGAGAAATTTCTGCACCATGAAGAAAAGTTAAGATTTTGAAATTTCGTTATTTTCTATGAGACATATTTCGCGAGCAAATGTATAAAAAATAAACAAAATATAATACCATAAAATTTTAAGAATACTATTTCCCGAATGTTACTTTAGGAATTCATTAAGTAATTGTGAGAATTTTCAATAAAGGAAAACAAATTCAAATGACATTAATTCAATTCATGGTTTCCTTAAAATGGTTATAAATTATATTTGTAATTCTAGAATTTTATTTATAATTTAACCTTGGTCAAAACCAGGAAAATTCGAAGTAAAATTATTGTTTAATGAAATGGACAAAAACTGTTTCGTGCAATTTTCAACATTTAGTTTTAATAGTTTTTGGCGATAAGTGTAAATTTGTATATATATTTTTTAAAGAAAAGCTATAAAAAAGAAAATTATCATTTCTTTAAGGATAACTTTTCTTTTTAGAGCGTTGACCTGTAATAAATAATTGTGATAAAAACTTGAAATATCTATAAGCTTGTATAAGAACTTTTAAGGTTTTTTTTTTCTTCTGTTGAGGCAGTGGCGTAACATCTAAGAAGTTATATAACTTTTCACTCTAATTCATCATCAGAAGTTTGACAAATGCTAATGCTGCTTATGTTATTACGTTGCTTTTTTGGCCCCTCATTGTATTTGGCTTTATAAAGTGACACTCATTTTGGCCCAATTCCGACTCCCCAGAAAAAAATTGTGCCAAAATTTTCAGCAGCCCTCTGTTATGCCCTCTCCCTCATTGTCACGTCACGGCACTCACAACCACATTTCGGTTATAAAAACGTTTGATGATCTTATTTATGAGCAGATATTTTTTCGTCGACTCCAGGTGTAAAAACACGTCGGGGGAAAAAAAGGAGACTATATTTATATTAATATCAACTAAATCAATTTATATTACATGTAATTATAATATTTTTAAAATTTAAGTGTGGGAAGTGAAATTTTTCAAGTGAAACATTTCACTTGAAAATGAATTATTTCTAATTTTTAACTTTTCATATATTAAATAGCAGTGTTTCTTTACATCAAATACTTATTTATTTAGTAATATTTTATTTTGATATTGATATGAATATGTTGGCATGTAAGGATTAAAAAAAAACTCATTTTAATTTTATTTTTGTTCATTGTTATTTCCCTTTTTTATAACTACTTTTTATTTCTTTGTATTTTTAAAGTAGTAGTTTTAAGGTAACAGATATTCTTCCGTCGGTTTGCATAATTTACTATGTAATGTTTGTATTTATTGGCAAATAAAACACCATGATCGATATGTCATATGCTAAACACTGTGCTTTTTTGCTGATATCAATGAATAATATAATTCTTCCATATCAATAATAATAATAAACCGAAAAATTAATTCAATATTTGTGTCCATCATTTATAACATTATTTAATAATAATTATTTAATTAGTGAAAATATTTGGTGAAAACAAGAATTATTGAGGTTTCAACATTTGAAAAATACGTTGAAGCATGTTATTGTAAATTCTGTTAAAACTTGTTTACAATGCATACTAAAAAACTGTCCTGAAAATTTCGAATACGCAATTATATCCTTTTGTAGAAAAAAGCTAAATAATTTGTGTATGAATTTGTATTAGTGTCGAATCAATCCAGCCCAACATATCAGATCTAACCACGTATAGCTTTTTCGTAAACAAGAAATTGTAATCCTCAGAAACCAAAACTCGTCACTTCACAGAATTCTCAAATGTTTGACATCCTTAAGTAAGCAAATAAATAAATAAAAAAAAATAAAAATTTGGAATTTTGTTTGTAAGTTTCAGAAAACACGAATAAGAAAAATTTTAATGATCCATTGAGATCTCTCTAACCACCTGTTCTTGCTTTTTCTCCATAGCGTTCAATTTAATAAACACGTGTTGAGTTTTACAAAGAAAGAGAACTGAATTCTTGATAGATTAATTGAAGCATAATCTTCGTTCTATAAACTATATTACAAAATAAATTTTTCAAACTATAATCTTTATTCTATAATCTGGTATAAAGTGGAAATGATTAACCTTATATCGGATTTCAAAGAATAATCCATTAAATATAATAATATTCATCCCTCTGTTGCTTATTAATGTATATCGTCAAAAAGTGAAAAAATATCTTTTCAACCATACGAATGTCGTATTTTTATTGATTCATGCCATTAAAAGTTGTTAATTTTCAAAGTTGATTGAGATAATACCCATTTTTCAAATTGGTAGAATCTCCATTTTTAAGATTCATCTACTGTCGCTTAAATATGTTATGCAATCTGTTTTTGTTTCTTCTCTCTGTTCGGACTAAGAATTATTGTATCATAATGTTTTCAGTGAATGCATATATGCGAAAACAGATAGGCTTGCCGAACCGAAACTTACCTCCGTTGGAAAGTGAAAATCAAGTGGTGAGTCACTCTGCGTTCTCGTCACATGCAACATTCCGTGCAGGCGATGCTAAAAGTCAACTGTAATTAACCTGAGTATTAATTATCGATTAGGTGCAGTCGGTTTCAGACGACAGATCAGATCAAAACGATAGAAGAATTCATGAGCTTTCGGCTAATGAATGTGATTCTTTCAATGGGTTAATCGTCCAGTTTGTCTTGCATATTCAATTAACCCTTTCTAGCATACGAGAGGGTGTATCTGCCAGTTCACTAAACGCTTACCAGTAGCTAGTGGCAATAATTGTCAGTTATCACACAACATGCTAGACTCATGTTTTCATACAGTGCTTTTTTGTCTTTGTGCATTTAAAAAATGTAAGTTAAAATTATTCAAATTATTCAGAATGGCGAATTTTTGGAGTTATATAGAGTTTAATATAACTGTCGCTTAATGCTCATAAAATAAAATAAGATTTAAAAATAATAATATTTTATAATACAATTAGAATTCAAATAAATTAGACTCAACAATTAGAACTCAATGCTTTTTAATTCACAAATAACCTTTTCGGTGGCATGTTACCCATATAGTGAGCATACATGTGGTGTACTTGTATATTCCACATGAAAACGAAGGATTTTACATCCATCTTAGATGGATCAAGTTGGAACACTCACTTTGAAAAAGATAATCATTTAAAGTTTTGCATCACGCATGCTCTAACTACCTAAATTCAATAGAATCCTTTATAGATACTAATAGGGATGAAGTCAGTTTTAAAATCTGGATAACCTACGCTAAAGAGAAAGCGTTCACCATTCAAAAAACCTGCAGAACTGTTTATTAGAAGCATAACTATTATTTTGTAATCACTAGTATGAATTCCATTTCATTATGAAATGTATGAATTCAGTATTTTGAAGGAAATATTTCTCATTAATTGTATTACCAGATAATATTTGTTATTACTTGTTATATTGATAAATTTCTTAAAAATAAAATTTTATGATGTGAGAATAAAATGTTGTTTTGATTTGAGGTTTTCAAAGCCTCAAAAAGCGTAGGTAACTAACTGTTGAAGTCTCAAAATGCTTAGGCAAAAAATTGGCGCTTTTGAGGTAACGATTTTTCACTCTTAGAGTTATTAGAAAATAATGCAGAAGGTCCTCACATTTGGCAATTTATCGCCAATTAAAGTTACAACTTGATTTACAAATCATCCATTCTCAGAATTCTTGTGAATTGTCTTACTTAATTTAAATAATTAATCAATTTAAAGAAATTTGAAATAATCACCAGGTTATCAGATCCGTTGATTTTTAGAAAAATGATATATATATATACAGTCAATTCCGGTTAATCGGACCACATCGGGACGCGATCATTTTGGTCCTAATAACCGTCTGGTCCGATTACACGAACT
>JAPMOQ010015927.1:5140903-5156794 GCA_026543055.1 Argiope trifasciata
AATTGAAAATTATTAATTAAAGTTTTCTGCAAATATTAAGCAATGGAATAATTTTTTTCTTTGTTTGAAATGATTTTTTTTTTTCAAAATTAGAATTTCAGTTTAATAGAAGAATGTAATGAAAAGCAATGAATAGAAATTTTAAATAAATTTAAATTATCTTTTGTCGAAAATTAAATTTTTTAAGAGAAAGGTCATTTTTGAAAGTAACTTTTGAGCCATGATTAGAAAGGACGACTTTACATATATTAGACTTTGATAGGGTAAAAATCGAAACAAAAGTTGATCATTTAATAAGTCTAACATAATAAATCAGAAGATCTAATAAATACTTCAGACAAATTTTAAAAAACTTCTTAACGAAATTCGAGAGGCATTGTCCATTTAAATTACATAGAAAGCAGATATTTTTTTTCAAATCTCAAACAAATTTGTTTTGCTTGATTTTTAAGATAATATTTGCATGAAACATGTTTTTTTTTTCTCTGAAAACTGTGATTATTCTACATTTTAGATATCCTTCAATCCTTTTTATATTTTTATCTATAAAAAAATGTCTCTTTATCCATAATTCATTGGAATTCCACAGATAACTGAAACAGTTTATATCTCAATACAAATTTAGTAATGAGTAAATTAGTAATGAGTTTTAAATTAAGTAAAATTAGTAATGAGTTTCAGATAAAGTATACGTTTTGTATTTCAATACTTTAGTAATAATAGCGTGCGTGTGTGTCTTGGCGCTCTACAGTCAGACCTTTTGACCTAAAATTATTAAATTTGACAAAAAATATACACTGGAGATCAGAAATGAGAACAGGAAAACAAATTTTTGCATTTTAATTAGAATTTTAACAATTTAAAAATTAGGCTGAATTTTAGCATGTTCTCGCGATATTTTACGAAATTAATAATGCACAAAATGTAATTTTACGCTGCTTAAAAATTTTAGAAGGTGATGTTTTTACTGATACCAATTCATTAATCATGCAAAATTTTCCTTAATTTCATAACTTTAAAAAAATCTATATCCCAATAATAACTTATATTTACCTGAAATCCAGACTGTTTCCAGTATTTCATCAAATATTTAAATGCGTCATTTCCTTCCATTGTTAAAAGCTAAAGAAGAAGTATTCTGTTTAATATTAATGTGGTTTATATGGCAAATAAATTTTTGAATATTGTGAAATTTAAAAGATAGATGAAACAGACGTTTGAAACAGCAATGATATTATGGGACCTATTCATGTACAGAAAGGTTTATGTATTAAACAAACAGAACTTAAGTAAGACAAAAATAACGCGACTGTAAGGTCAGACAATTTGGCTGAACCACTGATATGAAGTTAGATCTAAAAGAATTATCTGAAATCAAATACAACCAATATCTCCGGCGAACTAATTTTTCTTCTGAGGCTACGAGTAGTTTATATTACTGTGAAATAATAATGATTATATAATTAGAGACTCACCATCCTTTTTACATTTGGAATGCCAAGTTTAATATTAGCAGTAAAAGCAAATTTGCGATAAAAGTGGATTGAAATACTGCAACATTTCACCCATACTAGTTAAACACACATCAATGTATTATGTATTGTTTTTTGAAAAACAGGCATCAATAGGGAAATATATTGTAAAACCCACACACCATTTCCCTAATGTATATATTTTTTTGTGTCTTTTCCTCCTTTTGGGAAGCCAGCGAAAGGTGGGAAAGGCATTAAAGCTATAATTAGGTCTCAGTCCGGCTAATCGTAAGATGCGGGCATTAAGGTCCATTCGTCACGTGACTGTCGCTTCGAATCCATATTTCTCGTCCGGCTGCCTCCAGGAGAGTGGGCTCCCCCTTTTTGTCGGAGGTCATCTTTCAAGCTTAAGGCCATGAACAGTGATTGACCAACCGACTGCTTCTTTCGATATTCTTTTCTGCTTCCTGCAGTGGGCGTTACTTCCTCTTATAAGAAGCTTAATCATTAAAATATTCAAGTTCAAGATTTTATTAAATTTTCTTATTATAGTCCACCCTTAATCCAAAAATATTGGGGTCGCCAAAATATTAAAAGTTGGAACAAAAAAGCATTTTTGTCGGATTTGTTAGTTTGGATTAGAAAAAGTCTAATTTGATTTGAGCAAATACGTTGAAACTATGAGAATAATATATTTAACATACATATAGCATTTTCTGATCGAGGGGCTCAGTACAAAGCACCCTTTAAGTAATATTTGCAGTAAAGATTTTTTTTTCCAAATTTTTTTTTTTTCAGATTCATTTGTTGCTTTTCAAAGAAATGACTAGATTTCTTTCAGTGTAACTACCAATAAATTATACATTTTCTTTTGTCTTCTTATATTTAACACTTGGCAGCATCTAGTAAAGAACATATATGTTCTAGAGTGAGTATCTTAGAGGTCATTATGAAAATAACATTTTTAAAGCCAAAAACTGATGAGATCTCATAAAATAATCTAATTAAATCATATGATTAAAGCAGATTAAACCGAAAGTTTAGACAGTGCAAGTTCTCTCCATAATTGGAAACTAAATATTTTTTTTTATCATTTTAAATTTATTTTTATAAAATTAATTTTGTATAAAAAAATGTATCACGGTGAATTGAATCAATAAAACAATTTTTATAGTAATTCATCTTCATAAGATTTGGCTTTAGTATCTTGTGAAAAAAAAATTAAAAATAATTTTAAGCAAGAAGATTCAATAATTATAAAACATAGTCGAAACCCAGTAACCCAATAAATTTGAGCTAAACTAGTTTTAAACTATGTTAAATAGTTTAATACTGGTTTAGCACAAATTTTTTTAGAGCTGTTAACAAGAGAATCAATTAACAAACTGCCAGAAAAGAGGTTACAATTGGCAGTAAGCTTTAAAAAACGAGAAAAACGTTAGAGTCCTTAATTTTAAAATTCTAAAAACTTAAACCATCCAAATTTATGGGGTATCCAGGTACTACTTTATTTGATTATCAAGAAAGAGCGAAAATAAATTCGTAACATCGAACGCCATATACGTTTGCTACATCACCGCTGTTTGTATGAATAAAAGGGGTTTGCTTTAAAATCCATCTTTTGTAGGGTGTTTTTCTCTATTAAGCAGTAGTCCTTTGAATATTTATTGAAAAATTTTCTTTTAACATCTAACGAAATTAATAAGGAAAACTCTAATTATCTAATTACTTTCTTATGAATTTATGCATTTATTAATATCAATTTCTCAAAAAAAGAATCTACAATTGCAAATTTTAAGCTATTATTTGAGAATAGACTTTAGTTGGCAATAAATTGCCAAATGTATCAATCTTCTGCATTAATAACCCTGAAGGCAAAAATGTAACGCTTCAAAAGCAATAAATCGTTGGGCAGTTATAATATTTGGTAATACTTAATTCGTAGGCAATAATAAATTTTATTATCCCCACATTTGGAGCTTCCAAAAACCCTCAAACCAAAGCAACATCATATTCTCACATGATTAGAAAAAGGTTTTTCCGCATAGAAATCTTACAAAAATGTTGGAGTCAAAAAGTTCGATTTAAACACGTTTAATTTGTGGGAAAACAAATGCTACGCCAAATAATTCTTCATTGGATGTGGCTAATATTTCCAATGTTATCAAAGTTATATTATTTATTGCTAGCATTATACTGGAAGGAGAAAAAATTCAGAACGAAAATAGGGACTATTAAGATGCTATTTAATCGCTAGAGCTATGATTTTAATTTGGTATTTAATATGACGTAGAAATATGTATGCTCAAGTGTTGTTTTCCACATCTGAAAATCTCTCAAATTTAGAATATCTTATCAAAACTATTTCTCGTGTAGCTTTAAAATAGAAACTAGTTTAAATGGAAAAGAATAGCCCCCCCCCTCAAAAAAAACCGTTTTTTGTTTCCAATTTCTTTGCAAATGCTCATAAAAGGCTACGTTTTCTACTTCATAATATAACGAAGAGGGAAAAAATCAATTATGTATTTGGACTTATTCCATTTGAATGATTGGACTGATAATTTGATGTATATTTACAATTTTAGTATCAAAATCATACACCCTCTTTGATTTTTCCATTTTGTATTTTTTTTCAGTTTCTGTGCAAATACACACAGGATAAGACTTGTTGACAAACTTGCTACCAAAATCTAATGCAAATTGACAATTTGTTATGTCATTGAATTTTTGAGTTACTGTAGTCGTATTCATTTAGACTGTAGTACTGCAGTCGTCAATTTTTCATTGTACTGTATTCATTCAATTTTTCGTCCGTCTGAAAAAAAAATTTTCAATTTATCCGAAGAATTTGCCTATTTCAAAATTTGGGGAAAATGAGCAATTTTTGTTTGATTCATTCACCATTCAGCTATTCCCTTCTATTTTTTAATTTAAGTGTTTCCAGCAGTCATAGTTACGAAAGCGTATTCCTGACTCAGAGAAAAAGAACGTAGGGATCCATCACAATCTTTTGGAATTATGCCTATCTATGAACACAAGATCTTAAAAACGTTTTGAATTGGAAGGATAAAAGTATTTATCTTTACACCAAATCTGTAGATTTCTATCAATTTTAAATGAAATCCATCACCGGGAAAGTTATATGACTACTATAATTACAAAACATAAAGATCTAGATGGATAAATAATACAATTTTAATATTTTAAGAGTAAATATGTGTCGAATTTTGAAATAAATCTGTCAAGGAGCTGATATGTTTATCAATGTGTATATTCGAATGCATACAAGAACGATAACACAAAAACAAAAAGACTTAGATAAGTGAAATTCAGTATATGATTTTGCTTCTAAAATTATAGTTTTGTACCAAATTTTGGTTCCAGTCGTCTGAGAAAAAGTCTTCTAAAATCCACGTTGAATTTCATTTCAGGGAATAAAGTGATTCTAGTAGGATTCAGAAGGGAAAAAAATGAATATTGATGAAAAAAAAATGACATACAACCTTGCCTACAATCGACAGTTTTGAAGCCGGTGGAAGGAAGGAATAAAATCTTTATGAGGAAGTATATGGGAAGGTTTTGAAGTGATAATTTCCGCAAGTTTTTTTTTTTTTTTTTTTTTGGTGCTAGCGTTTTCTGCTTACTTTTTTAATACATAAAATTGTTTTGCTAAATTTGAGTTATTTTTTGTCACATTTTGTGTTAAATAAATGTTTATAAATTGTTGAATATCACTTGAACACTTTTTTAAAAAAATTCTGTTCATTTAATTTATAAATAATTAGTATGTTTGAAACAAAGCATTTGATAAATGAAATATTGATATCTACTTTTTCAATTCCTACTATATATCCTATATACTCTCCCTATATATATATATATATCTTGTTCAAATTTTCAATAGTTAATAAAATACTTTTTATTCATCCACTCAAGCTGAAATACATATTTTAAACTTATAGTGGATGACAGTTAATGCTTGTACAGTTTTTTTCTTTAAAATGTAAATTCATTAATTAAATTTAATTATTTTTTAATATTTTAACTGGACTCTTAGCAGTTTGTAATGAAAACTGAAATCAACAAGTAATAGCTCCATCTGTAAAAGGTTAGAACTTCAGTATTTTTCTTGTGAAGGTGAAAAATGTGAGTTCAGTTCTTGCGAAAATTCATAATTTTTTAGTACATTAATTAATTTTAGTTTTATATGCGAGAAAATTTTTTCTCTCATATAATATTTAGCGGGATATCAATTTAGGAATAAATACTGTCTGTGGCGAAGCATGTAGATCGTTGGAAAAAAAATTTTCTTTTGCCACTTAATATTGTGATTCTGTCATACGTATATATATATATATTTATATTAATTGTAATTAATTAATAAAAAGTAACTAAAATAAAACAATTTTTTGTTGACCTAAGTAGGAATTTATTTAAAAGAATTTTTTTAATATTACTTATTTATTGTATAACCAGAGAACTGAGAGAAAAATATATTATGAATTGAAACATTCCTCTCATTATTGCAAGATTGTCCTTTATTGCTTTCAGGTATCAAATTCCTTTTCTCATGGAGCTCTATTTAGATTTATAGGTGCATTGAATGCCTCATAGGGAAGATTTGATCACACGTTCAGAAAAAAAAAAGAATAAAAGTGCTGTGTTGATATGGAAATTTGGATTGGAATTGTTAGTCCAGATTCGTATTCAATTCAACTAAAAATTAAATGTCAGTTAGTCTAAACATCCCTAATCAACTTCAAAATCGAAAATTTTTATTAAATTTCATAATAATAAAACAGTGTACAGCTGTATACAAGAGCAAATTAAATAATAGAGCACTAAACTATTAAATAATATATGCCCATTTTTAAACGACTTTTTTGATTTCAGGAAAATTGATTGCATTAATAACAAATTTGTTTCACCGTAAGACCTGGTGAACTTGTTGAACCCAATTTTCTAAATGATATCTAATCAGTCAGTGCTCTTGATCCTGATAATGAGCTGAAAGATACAATCAAAAAGAAATGGGGAGGAAAAAAAACCCGGAATTCATTTCCATTAACGAGTTTTAAACTTCCAATTAAAAAAATCTAGTAAAAACATTCATAAAAACTCTCCATTCTTTTCAAACTCAATTCAGCGAAAAATTCTTTTATTACCGGAGTACTACAGCCTCCCCTTCAATACATTTGCCGTCCATCTGAACCGTTGTTAAAGGAAAATTTCAGCTTGGCTGATTTGACAATTGTTCAACTTAGTGTGTGCAGTTTCAAAAGCTTCAGTTTTTCTCCTCGGGCCTTCTTCATATCTTTACTTCAAAGTTTTTTTTTTTTCATTATTTGCGGTAGATATAGATAATTCGAACTTCGTTTTGAGTTGCCGTTATGAACGATTTGAAGCTCAGGGAAGGGAGGACGCGGGAGGGGCGGAGAAGGAAAGAATAGACACCCAGTTGTAGGTTTCAGATCTATTGTGGAAAGTTAAATCATCCTTGCATTGTTTGAAAAGGAGCCCATAACGCTCGTTTGAACACATAAAATGGATTGAAAATAAAAATAAAGTATAAAAAATTCTAGAGAGGGTGAAAAAAAAAATGGGGATAAAATAAAATAAAAAGTTTGAATTGCAGAAGGGAGGCGTTTTTCGGTGTGGTTCCTGTTTGCGTTTCGTTCCATTCTATTCGAGTTTTTTTTTCTCGGTTCCGATTGTGTTTTGTTTTCCACCTGGTCGCAAGGTATTTTCAATATTGTGTTTGCACCATATGGCCATTCTTGGAAAAGCAATGATGATATGTATACGAAGTATCATTAAGTAATTTCTTGTCTGTCACGGTGGGAGATATTGCAAAGCCTGATCGCATCTGCCATTATTTCTCTGACTGCTTCAGGAAATATATATATATATATATATATAAATGAAAGGGTTAAGGAATTCCTTCTATTTAGATCTTTACATCTACATTCACTGTCTTTCTTTTAAGATAAGGTGAGTGTACCAATAATTGAATCCATAAGTCAATAAAAAACTGATCTAAGTCAAGAATTCTATGTTCTTATCACTAAGCATTAAAACAATTCCTAAAAGAGCATAATTCTGTGAAGCACGAAAAAATAAAAACCAGAAAATAAAGGGTATTGTTCATATTAGGACATTTGAACTTTTTGTTTATATGCTGTTATTGTTGAAAAAAATACTCATCTTTTCATTTTATTAGAAATATTTTGTCTCACTGGAAGTAATTTTTTAAAAGAAATAATCATTAACAAATGAAAAGAAATCAATAAAAATTATCTTAATAGGATATTTTTGGAAGTTATTTTGCTTTTTTGAGATACAGACAGATTTTAAAGAAAAAGAAATTTTAAAATTCCCCAATACTCAAACCCCAATAAATTACATAAATAATTTAGTTTTTAGAAATAAAATTAATATTCCTTAGTTAGAAGCACAGAAACTTGAACACCAAAGAAAAAAAAATTATAATACGTATATATTTTTAGCGATTTCCCTTAATTTTTTAGAATAGTCTTTGTTTAAATTAACTTAATAAAAATTGCAAGAAAAAAATCAGTAATAATTATCCAGCAGATGTAACTCTGAATGAATTTTAAAACACTTGCTGAAAATGCATCTTAATTATTTATTTTACCTTATATACCGTATTTACCGTAATTTCTACCGTAGGAGTTTTGGGGCCCCTTTTCCGTTTCTAAAATTAGAATTTTTTCAGTGATTTTAATATAATATCTATATAAGCGGTTTTTAAATGGAAAACATTCTGATAAAAAGAACTACAAACATTTAACTGCGGGGGAGAGGTCCTTCAAGAAAGTTGATTTCAATATCTCTTAAAGAAAGGCGGAAAAAAATAAATTTGAACGTAATTGTAAACAAAATGATAAGAAAAATATTTATTGTATTATTATAATTACTCGCAATTAACCAGAGCTCTTAATTTGTGGAGCAAAAATTGTTAATTAACAGAACTTTTAAACAAAGACATTTAACAATGGCATGTGAAAGAGAAAAATAATGACACTGATTTGCAAACATAATTTAATTTAAATACATTATTGTCCTGTTAAAAGCAACACTAAGAAAAGCGATACACTTGTAATTGGTCTCTCAGTCAGACGACAAGCTGACATCTGAAATAGCACAAGCTCTCTAAATTTCTGCTCCATACCAGAGGAAAGGAGTGTCCATTAAAACTTCGAAGTATTTAACGGACACGATAGCAGTTTACTAGATGCTTCTTTTGTAGAAATGGTCTCAAACTAGAATCCTCCTTTCCCGAAAATGAGAGCTAAACCTCTGCAGTTTTGGAAAACTGGGTTGAGGGGGGATAGGGTCCAGAAATTAGAACGATATTTGAATTTAATTTCAATATGCTCAAGAATTTCTAAAGATATCACAGAAAATTCTTGTGACTCTCCAAAAAGGGGGAGAGGGTCCTAGACATTTCCCTATTTGATAATCAAACTCTGATATGAATAAATTTAGATAGTTAAAATGAGCCGTAATTACATAGCAAATAAACCTTTAATTTTTCGTTTGTATTATATTATATTGCATTTGTATTATATTCAAATTTCTTTTTTCTGTGGTTATTGGCGCAAATGTTTTGAGCAACCTGTATTATAATGATTTTTTATACCTGATATTACAAAAAAAAAATCAACCAAAGAAAAATATTTATTCTCTAAATATAGTGTAACTTATAAATGTTTAAAATAATAGAATGTGGTAATTCAAAAATATTGGGTAAATATATGACAAAAGGATAAAAGTTTCGGTAATCAAAACCAAGAGGAATTAAAAATTAAAAAAAAAAAACAGTGTATTCTGGCAATCTAAAAGCTAGTACGAGAATCTAATGAATCCATATATTTTTCCATTAGATCCAAATTCCAAAATTTATTAGTAGAAGCAAAAAAATTTTAATTTGTTTGAAAATAACGAAATTAAAGCTGACATATGAAATTATATTTAAACCCTTATATCCCATTAAATTATCTTATTTTATTTTATAAATAAATAAAATGAAATAAAAACTGAAATGAAATAAATGAAGAATAAATAATTAATTAATTACATTCAATAAATAATAAAATAAATAAATGATAAAAATAAAAAAATAAAATAAAATAAATGAAGAATAATATAATTAATTAATTACATTAAATAAAAAATAAAACAAATGAAAACAAATTTTTAAAAATTGAAAATCGCAGTAGTATTTTTCCCTTGTTTGAGAAAATATTATTCGTTTTCTCAGACAAGGGAATAATTCTTTTTAATTCCATGAAATTGAGGAATTTTATAGAAACACTATAAAAACTAACCTTGACTATAGTAGTCTTGACTGAAAAGATAAATTATTTTTATTTTACTTTTTATTATTTTTCAGTTTTAAATATACAATTAGTTATTATAAGTAATATGATATCCATAAAATAATTCTCTTTTCTAAAATTCACAGCCATGTAGCGCTAATATTATAGAGACAAAAAATTAGCTAAAATAAATCAATTAACTCGTTGATAATTAAATTATAAAAACATCAAATCTTTACCATTAAATAGCAGCATGGAACGGGAAAAAACATATCAATTCAAAACAATGAAAGAAAAAAAATCGATTAGTAAATGTTTCATACTAATTTATCATGAAATGTTAAAAATTTAGTTAAAGCCAAGAGTTAAAACTTTGAGACTGTTTTATGTATTCATATAAATGATTAATAAGATTTTTATAATTCGGTGTCACTTTTAAATGTGCTAAAAAAACTAATTTATTTTAAATATATTCTATATTATGAAATAAAAGGTACAAAGTACAAATTTAAGTACCATTATATAGGTATGAACTTATTTATACTGTTTTTAGAGTGACAAAAATACAACCACACATTTTTTATCTCCACTTATTCATTCAGATACTTTTGAAAAAAAAAATTAATCTTGACATTTTTAATGATGATTTTTGTCTAGACTACTTTTTAGTGAAATTTGTTGTTATTCTATTTAGTCTTATTAATTTACAAGTATTTCAATTTTTAATTGTTGTCAGGATAAGCAATGTATTGCTGTTTGAAAACAGCTTGCAAGACGTATTCTTAAATTAAATTAAATTTTTAAAAAAATTTAAGCAATTGTTACTACTTAAAGAATCTTTACTTAAGGTACAAGGATAATTTAGACCTTACAGCAGTTATAATAATAATAATTTAAAATAAAAAATTATTAATATTGATGACAAGAGGGAAAAATATGTCATAAAATATTTTGGAATACTTAAATAACAACTTCTATACGAAGATTGTTTGTGTATGACACATATGTCTACGGAAATGACCAACTTCATTTCGCAGGAAAGGGCAAGAACCTTAAATGATTTTTTTCTAAGTATAGTCCATCTTTAACACTCTAATTCCGAAGGAAATTCGTTGTTTTAGCCCAAGTATTGGTGTATTTCTAAAAGGTAGTTTGTTTACGCTTGAATCGTTTACCTTTATCTCACGCACATTCATTTAAATAAGCAAAGCATAGAAGAATAGAACGCCTCTGCATTACAATTTTAATGCACATTTATCAAATGAATGATAAAATTTATTTACTTTTGCCAAGCTAAATTTTAAAATATTGTTTCTAACCAAATGACCAGTACGAGTTTGTTATATGGATCGTTATCGTAAAAATAGGTTACTAATCAAATAAGTTCTCAACATTTAGTAATTGACATAACTTATTTGTGTACATCTAACATCTAAATGAATCTAACGCTGTTGGTGAGACAATTTTATTAATTCTTCCGTATGATGTGTAATGGATTCCAAAAATGATAGCGTATATTATACGAACAAATTGACAATTAGAAAGGGCTGTAACAAATATTGTATTATTTTCATAGTTTGATAATCATTTGATTTGTTGACACATGCATGACTCATATTTTGTGGGGTATTATGACAATATATGTATGTTGCATTAATAATTCCTGCAATTTAAATAAACTGACTTTTATTATATCTGATTTTACATTTGATTTCATTTATAATTAATTTCAATTCAATCTGCAGAAATAGCAAAAGAAAACACAGATGAGAAAGATCATATATTATTAGAAGCATAACATTTTATGTTCAGGCAGATAATAATAAAAGACATTTTGTTTCAAAATTTTATGATAAATTTCACACAGACAAATAGTAATAGATATAATATTAAATCAAGCTAAAATATAAACAAAGGCAATTGCAATATTAAAAGAAAGAATTATGATAAAAAGTCTATTAACCATTTAAACGGATATTACTTGTTATGCTTGAAATTCCTGTAAAATTTTCCCTGATATAGAATGCACTGACAGAATATGTGCAACATTGTTATATTGGGATGCAACGCTTTTGATCATAAAAACCTGGGCACAAGAAGCAGAAGCTTCAGAATCATACGACATGCCAGTTACACAACCAGTTTTTTATTTAAATATTCTTTTAAGCGTACTTCATCCAGCATTAAAGTCACTATTTTGTCTTTCTTCCCCAAATATTTAAATTTCTGTTTACAAAAAATACGAGTTAAGTTGTTTTAATTGTGGGCTTACACTATACTTTGAACATGGATGATTTGTAGCATCTGCATGAGGCAGAACCAATATCCACTTGGTCTTAGGGATTTATATGCAGATGGTGATATAGTATAAATTAAAGAGAAAAATATCATAATATCATATGAATACTTGCCTGAATAGTTATTATTTCCAAGAAAAGAAACTTGTGTCATCAAAAAATTTATTGCTTCTGAGTTAACTTCAGAATTTTTCAAAACGGCCTTAAATAAGTCGCATATTAACTGCACTTTATCTTTTATTTCACCTTTTAATTTCAAATCATACATACAATTTTCTAAATGATCTAGAAATTCTATAATTGTACCCCATTTTATTAGGACTAGTGGGAAAGAAAAATTGCCTTTATTTCTAACCTCATGCTCTGCAACATATATACAAGTTTCTAATTTGGAAGAAGTTTTAGTTTAGTTATATTAACGTGCCGTTTCAGAGCAACACGAGGGCTATTTTGGGACGGACCTCGTAATTTTGAACCACGGTCAGATGACGAGGACGACACCTGAACTGGCACCCCCCTCTCCACACCAGCGGGAGGAGGTTTGGCCAGACAGATTTAACGTGCAACAGACCCCCTCACACGACGGATCTTCGGTGGAATCGAGTCTGGAACCTGAAACCCTTCGATTCGGAAGCCGAGACTTTACCACCAGGCCATTGCGGCCCTCTAATTTGGAAGAAATTAGTAAAGAATGATAGAAAGAAATTAATTAAGAGCCTTAGGTGCTTGAGAAGTGTCTAGACAAATAAAAATTATTTCATTTGCTTTTTGAATTATACTCCATGTATTTGATTAAAGTTATTAAATTGAAAAAAATAAATAAGAAAAATGTTGATTTTTCTATTTTTATTTTTATGCTATGTCCTGTAGACAGCAATTTAAAGCTGCTTTTAAGTTTTCTATTTATTTACGTGCTGCCCTATCCATTGGAGTTTTTCTCTTTGTTTTTGATTCTAAGGAAAATTATGAGAGTAAATTAGGGAAAATTGAAGGTAAAGTACCATATACAAGACTAGAAAAAAAAGTAAAATTCGTTAAGAGATAAAAAAAAATTGATAATTTATTTAAAGCTAAAATCAAAAGCAGAATAGATGTTTTCTTAATACATAAATGAAAGTTAACAGATGTTGTATATGCATGAAAAACTGACTTAAAAAAGTACTTTTTCATTATTTTTTAAATAAAAGCTTAAGATATTTTGTAAAAGTTGCATTCATTTATAATTAAGGATTTTGTGTAACTAAGTATATTTAATAACAATAATAAATATTAATTGTTTTATACATAATTTGATAATTTATAGATAAACAAATAAAACCTACATTTTCTAAACCTATATATGCATCCAATTCTTATTGTTTTTATAACTATTTCTAATTTGTTTACATAATATTCTAAAACAAAATATTAATCTGATACTGTCTATATTCATGATGCATATAATTAAAAATTAAGTTTTATTATTCATTAGATTATTTTAAACTTTTTTATAAGAGCATAATAACATTAAATCACTTAAGTACTTCGCACAATTTTGGTGACAATTATTAACAATTTCTAAAAAAATTTTCTTTTACATTCCAGTTGTAATTGAATGAGTTCTTCTGTACTGGTATTAAACGCTTCTCTAACAGTTAAAAACTGGTTTTCTTGAAAATATTTTACAAAGACCTGCATATACAAAGCAAAAATCAGGCCTAAATCAGATTTTAAAAAATATGTATGAAGTACAAAATGACAGAAGTTATACATAATTTTAAATGTTTCGCAGTTTAAAAGAATTAACTAACTAAAAATTGAGCAAAAAAATCAAAACTTACCTTATTGTATTTAGTTGGCCCGAATATTTCTGAGGTCTATGCTTTTCTAGTGATTTCCTCTTTTGGAAACGAAAATACTTTGGGGCTACTTTTTTGTGAAATTTTTTTAACAATTGGGAACGCGGCACACTCTAGGCATCTTTATTAACATAAACTAAAATTAATATGGTAAGAAGATAAGAAAACTTAAAAAAAAACCCAATAACACACACATCGTACTTCACTAAGATAACGACTACCATGACTAACCGCACCCGTTTATACTACTTGACTTACCCAACCTCATGACGTGACGGGTTGAAAGCGTTGAGGGTTGTGAGGCCTAGTATTATGAAGATCGTGGTCTGGTAAGCGATAAATTTGTCGGAGCGAAATGTCCTTCCGTTAGTGGGGTGTGAATAGTTTGGAGAAGGAGTGCCGGCACGAATGGCGTCCTTGTCATTTGAATACGGTTCAAAATTGCGAGGTATTACGTAGCCCTAGGTTGCTTTCAAATGGGACATCTATGTAATTAAACTAAACTAAACCAAATGTAGAGTTTATCATATGATAAAGCATCATTCATTGTGCAAAGGCAATTTAATTTTCGATACTATTCCGAAATTGTAGACATAAAAAAAACCCCTATTTGACCTCCTGGTGCAGCGAGAGACAACATGCAATGAATTATTAGACTGCATGCTCATATACATTGTTACATGGCTATGACGCCACAGGAATTCATTCTATTATTTGCAAATTATAGCAGTCTTTTTACTTAAAAATTTTATTTCAAATTTTTTTATTAATTAATTATTTTTATGATTAATTTCTTAAATAGTCCAAATTGCAATTACAAGGTAGAAGTGCACTTGATAAAAATTTTAAAAACTTTAATTATAGTACTTCAAAATGCTACCAAATAATAAAAATTTGTTTTTTTTTTCTTAATTATTTATTTTTGAAAAATTTGTAAAATTCATTTAATAAGTTCTATGAGGATATATTTTTAATCCTTCTGAACTGGTTAAGAGCATTTTCTGAACTGGTTGCTCGGTTTTAAATTATTTTAATAAGGTAATATTTGTTTAAATTAAAATTATTTTTAGTGATAAATTACATATAACTGCAACCAGCATTACTTGATTACCGTAGAATAGTTATGAATTACTGCAAATTTTTAGCTAGAAAAGTTGGTTTAAAAAATATTATAGACAGAATATCGCATTTATTATCTTTTCATTCAGCAAATATTTTGAATGCATATTTTGTATTTTTTTAAAATTAATATTAACGGCAATAATGAGGTAGTCTTGGGGAATAAGAGTGCTATACATATCTAAAAGATAATATTTGGGAAGTGCGCTGAGGCGAAAAAAATATTTATACATTTATATCCCGTTATAAAGACAGGCAGATAAAAATAATGCTATGGCTGTTGCCATTTACATTTGCTATTACAATATTAATGATACACCAAAACCATTGCTCACATATATAAAAAGAAAAATAATTATATGGATTCAATTTTTTAAAATATATTATAAAATTATCAAAAAAGCTCTCTTAAATTAAAACATTAATTAAAATTTATCTTACCAGTTTTTAGTTATTTTTTAGTTTAAAAGAGCACATTATTAAACTAATTGAGAATCTACTACATTTCTGATTCTGTTTCATTACTTTTCTAGTCAAATTAAACTTTATTATTTGCTAAATAAAGGGCTTCATAAAAAAATGCAATAACCGTCTGCAAAACATTTAATTACTTAAGGAAAACATCCAGAAATATTTAAATACTTGTTCCAATTATGAGGTTTTTGTCCTATTTGGGATTCTTTGTAATTATTTCACTCATGCTATTGTTAAACTTGTTTAGTGCCTTTTATCTTTTTTTTTATCAATAGAAAATTAATTTAAAATTCTGTTATTTATAAGGACACATTTAGGAAGTCAGTATATATATATATATATATACATA
>JAPMOQ010015927.1:5156894-5182386 GCA_026543055.1 Argiope trifasciata
GTAATCCGATGTCATGTGTTTTTAATACTTTGAGATACTATGCATTTTTAAATGGATTTAATAGATGTTTGATATTTTATTACATTTAGATTCTAAGAAAATTATTTCAATTCTATGTATATATTATAAGGCAACGAATCAAATTATTTCGGATATAAAAGTATTCTAACTTTTATAACTATTAAATTAAATAATATATGCTAATTAATTTAGATAATAATAAAAAAATTAAAATATTTAATTAATTTATTAATTTAATTCCATAAATAAATACACAATTAAATAATAAATAATTACATAAATAATATAGGAATATTAAATTAATGTATATGTTAATTTTGAAATTATTCCATTAATGTTAATATAATTTTTTTCTAATTTTTGTCAATTGCTTTTTTGAATGTCAATCCAGAAAAAATATGAAACATTGGTTTCACTACATGAGAGATTTAAAAATGATAGCATTCGAATAATACAAGGCCTTTTTAAGTTTATTACGAATTTCTTAGCAGTTTACTTAGGCTATCTAATAAAAATTTAAATTTATGGAATCATTCAAAATGGTACAACTGGCATTAGAGTTTTATTGTCAGATTAAATAATTTTCACCCTGAAGTTCTTAAATAAATTTTTAATTTTTTACACAATTTCCATATTGTTCGAGTGGGTCTTCGAGGCTAAATGTCCCCCCACTGATGTGGCTTGGAAGTTTGGAGTGTGGGTCCAACTTAGGTGTCGTCCTGATCGTCTGATTACAGCTCAGAATTAGGAAGCGTGGGCCAAAATAGCCTTAGGTTGCTTTAAAACTGAATCTTAATATAATTTCACTAAACACTCTGAATTCTAAAATTTAATTGATGTGGAGCATTCATCATCAATCATTCCACATTATTACAGTGGAATCAGAACATTTCTTCTTGTATCTTGAGGAGAAACATCCCTAATTTTGTCATATATCAATATTCATATAATAATGAGAGTCCATTGTATGCAAATCATTCATTTTTAAATAAATAAATAAAAGATTTATGCATCTCTAAAGAAGTCTTTGATTAGGAATACACATACGCATGTAAACATGTAAACATACAACTACCTGGCGTGACTGGAAGACAGAATAGGAAACTAAATTGAGTAATTGTGAGATAAAGTTTCCCTTTTCAATATGAACGCAAACCACACAAAGCTGTCTGAAAAATGACAAACTTCCTGGATTAAACCCACCCTTAAAAAAAGCTGTAATACAATCATGTCACACAAAAGACCGATTTCTTGTAAACCAGCGGGTCTCTTTGCATTTTCGGGTGGTTCAAGTTCATAATAACTTTGCACTGGATATTCAGCATGTTGTTGCAGCCAGTCTAAAGTAAAGCACGCTTTCGCATCGGTCTTTTGAGAAGGACCATTTGTCAAGCATCGGATTTGAACAAAACGTGAAAAAAGGGGGGTTGGCGACCTTATTGTTGGCGAGGATTTTCACACGTAATTACCCTCGATTTGGGTGCACTGAGCACGTGTCAATAGGTTTCCTGGTCGTCACATTTGCGGCCACAAAAAAACATCTGGGAGACTTTTTTTTTTGCAACCGCCCCCACCTCATGGAGGGGATGGCAAGAGAGCACCCTATGTTTAGAAAGGATGTATAAGTGAATGGATTTTTTATGGGGTGGCTTGTAGGTGGCTGTTAGGATATATATTCAGGGATTTCAAAGCGATCTTGTAATTTGGTGTGGATTTTTTTTTGAGGTAAGATGAGGAGGGCTTGGTCGTGGAAGGTAGCTGAAGATTGGAGCGGGAATGAATAAAATATGGAATTTTGTGATATTATATTAAAGATGAAAATAAATAAAAATATCATCTATAAATTTTGAATGGGTAGTGAGGACAATGCACGCTTTTATGGCGCAAGCATCTACAATTTTTCCGGAGATTACTTATTTAATTTTTTATTGGAGAATTAAATCTTACCTTTTATGCTATTTCTAGTCTGTTCAGACTTTAATAAAAAAAATGCTCTAAAAATGTCTATTTTAGTTTCTAACTTTAATTTATTCAATAAATATGACTTAGAATTCATCAGAATATTAATTATAAGCCTTTTTTTTCAAAAAACAGCCTGGGGATCTTATTTTAATTTAATATAATATGAAAAATCTTTTTAAACATATTCACACTTCAAACATTTAACTACATGTTGTTTTTAGCTGTCTTGAGATTTCAAATTTATTAAAGTAATTCCATTATTTTTTTCAATATTAGAAATATTTCAGTAATTAGAAAGAGGTCACTTCAAATGATTTAAATGGTTTGATATGATGAAAAGAATAACAAGAAAAGACTGATTTCTATTAAACTTTTAATATACTTGGCTCTTCTTTGTTTCCCCTTTTTTTCATTAAAATTTTTGAATTATTCTAATGTTTACTTATTTTTATATAAAAACTATGTAATTTAAAAACAATTCTTTTTAAAATAATTTAATCTCGCTGACATTGACGATTATTTTATCGCTCCTATTTAGATTACTATCCGAAAGATAAGAGAAGCTGTTGAAACTTGGACATAGCGAACCACCAACCTTTATTTAGGTACAGATTCCTTTCTTGTAATAAAACAGTATTTTCATCCCAAGCAATTTTTATTAGAAATCTATTAAAATCTTCTTTATGAAAGTCACTATATGTTTTTAAAAAAATTTTATCAAAAAAAATTCTTGAAGAAATATATTTCTATATTTACAAATTTTAAAAATTGTTTAAGAATAAGGCAATATAATAGCGGTAACATTATGTGTTGTTTACGTTTGAACATAACCTGTAAAATTTACCTTTGTATATTGCCAGTTCTTGTATAAGTTGTCCAGTTGTCCAAGATATATAATGTAATTATTATCTATATAAGGTTTCTAAGTTAAATTATCATCACACGAAGCAAGGCATAAGATGAAAATTTAAAAGATTAACACTGAAGCAACGAAATAAGGAATTAAATTTGTGTGAAAGAGAAAAGAAAATTTCTACTAGAGTGTTTATTTAAGAGTTTTATGACGAATTTAATGCAAAATTTATAGAATTAATTAGGCATTTTTCGGTCTTTAAGAAAGAAGAAGGCGACAGAAAGAGAAATTTAAGTATGACTTTCAGTCCAACGGTTTAAAGTACTTTATGAATAAGAAGACGTGAAAAAGCATATGTGCAGAGAGGCAAAAATTTGTAATGTATTGACGAAAAATAGAATTTGCAGACTGGCTTAGGAAGTTGAATGATCAATAATATAATTTCACCTTTCAATCAGAATGTAGAAAAAAAAAATTGAAAAAGAAAATTGAAATTATCACAACTAGTAAGAAAGGCGAATGTGTATATATGTATACATTGGCACTCTACAGGTTAGACTTTTGACTTACAACAACCAAGTTTAGCACATAGCACACTTTGGTGCAGTATAGGGCAATTTTTTAATTTGATTTTGATTAATTAAAAATTAAGCGTTAAGATTTTTGCACTTTTCCCACTTGATAATCAAAAATATTACCGCACAAAAATAAAATGTTTACACTGTTTCACATTTTTTTTAAAAAAATATCCTTAAAAGTAATCTAATTTAATCGTTTTGAATTTTTTTTTTTTCGTATTCTCGCGTGTTTTTAAAAATAATTTTTGCCTATTTTTCTACAACTGACTGTATATGAACCGTTATCATAGTTTTGATCAAATATTTCATTGTGCAGTTATCTTTCATTGTTGAAAATTAAATTTCGTTGGTGAAATTATGTTTAATATCTGTGCTGTTTGCAAGACGAATAAAAAATAACTTGCAATGCTGCAAAAATTTAGAAGCAAGACGAATAATATGTTTACGGTTTTAATAGCATTGCGATGTTACATGGCTGATCTAATGTACACAATGAACCAAACGTATGTAAGGCAATTGCAATAACAAATCTCTTATGCTTGACAATTTGATTGAATCAGAGACATATATTCAAACAATTTAAATGAATGTATACGTTATAAGTATTCCTAAAGAACCATTAGTCGCCGAAAGCAACTAATTTATAATAAAGCAAACTACTAAGTTATCCAAAGGAAAATTAGAACGAGATGTTTGAAAAAGTAATAGTTTTAAATTTTGCCTAAGTTGGAACTTCGTAAATGCACATCAAGGGGGAAAAAAATCACGGATGCCCATTTTGAGATTAGATTCCTTCCCCCCCCCCGATCTGCATCTAGAATCAGATCGATACAGTACAGACAACGAGGAGATCCAAGGAGCAAGTTTTCTTTAATATATATATCTATTCTGATGTTTTTTTTATCTAATTTAAATCCTCATTAATTTATTAATTTTTATCTTAATTTAATCCGTATTAGCCTCATACTAAAATGTTCTCTTTCTATTATATTATTCCTAAATCCTCATTTTTTGTTTAATTTTTTTTAATACAAGGTCTTGAAAACTGTTCACTTTATAGCATTTTCTCACACTCCGAGTGAAGGGATAAAACTCACTAAGGCTTATAACATCCTTTGAAAGATACCTAAGATTACTTTTCTAAATTCGACACACGTGAAAGAAATATCTATCAAAATTTCACAGTAAAATCACTGAAAGGGAATCTTCGCTTTTTTTTTTCTTTTGTATAGCTATGTAGACTTATATACCGTTTACCTACCGCTGGTACAGCTTTTTCTCTCGTAGAAGTTATGACTCTCGAGATGAAATAAATCGCAGTTAAAATTTGAAAAGTTTCATCTATTCGTCAACTTTTTTTGCTTAAATTATATTTACCCGCACGCACACGCATACACACACCAAATCTTTTAGAAAGATGCTAAGTATCATTAATAATTTATTTTTATCAAAGATTGTTCATCAGACGTTACAATCAGCTTATAAGTTATCGAATTTTAGTCTAATTTCCCTCAAGAATGTGCATCATTTAACTGAAAACTTATTCAATCAAATTTCAGAAACCGCCGTATTTTGAAGAACTTAAAATAGAATGATATAAAACCCTTACCAACGAATGATCTCACATAAACAAATCTCAAAATTGAATAATTTATTACAAATGAAACAACTTTAAAATCCAAAGAAAGCAGAATGGTAAAAATCTTTATTCCAAAAGAAAAATATCGGATATTTTCATGCCTAACGCATCGATTTCATGTAACGCTAAGCATGGAGAGTCGGGGCGACATGAATGTTAAAATAGAGGACAGAATATTTATTTAAAAGGGATCTGTTTTTACTGCTTTTCTCTCTCGTTCTTCCTCTCCCTTTCCCTTCCTCCCTTTTTTCTTCCCTTTCCCAACTCCCCGCGCCAAATCCAATAATCCGCGTGTTTTGGAATTACTGTCCATTCATCTCCTCAGAGAATCAAGATGAGAAGGGTTACTGTAATGGGAAATTAATCGCTTAAACTGGGCAGGATTTTAATTTGACTTGCGCCAGAAAAAAAATGAGATCAGAAATAAAGCAGTAATCTTTTAGAAGGCTCTGGATAATATACTAAGTCTGTTTATATGAGCAGATGTTTTCCTGAATTTCGAAAACATGCCTTCTTGTTCTTTCTTTAAGATCTTGTTTAATTCCGATGTTTGTTACCAATATCGGTGATGTTCTTGAAATTTTGCTAATCCTAGAATATGAGGGCGTCTAAGGTTGTGCTTTATTTAGATCAGAAATAAAAAGGTAAAAATAGGCTTTTTTTTTGAAAAAATAATTCTATTTATTCGAATAATGATTTTTTATTTTACAATTTAAATTAAAACCTTGGAAACTTTATGAGATGAATTTAGTTGACAATTTACCATGATGGAATCGGAGAACTTTGCTTAAACCTACATTGGTTATAAGCATAATCTGTCAATTAATGAATGAATTTATCAGTGCAGATGTTATGTGTTTGTCTTTCGTTGACAAACTATAACTGTGCAGCATCAATATATTTACTAAAGTGTTGCGCATTCTAAAAAAATGCTCTGACATGGAGAAAAATTTCACTGTAATGTATTTGAAGGTAAATGAGGAATAAAATTAATTATATTTCAAAATTGATTAGATTTCAAAACCAAAAGAGTACATTTGCAGCATTTGTTACAGAAATGCAGCAATAGATAACTTCATTGGCTGCATGCTAATTATTTCCAGATATTTTACAATTTTCACATCAAGAGAAATATACTCTTTCCTGTGCAAGTGTGCTACATCAAAAATTTATAAATAGCTTCCAAAAAATAATATATTAATAATAATTTATAATAGTCATAAATATATGGTTGCCATCATAATTTTTTAATAACTGTTGAATCTAAAAAAGAAATATATGCAAATATTAGTTTCTTATTTGATTACTTTCAATTTTGTCCTTTGTATATATATATATATATATATATATATATATATATATATACCGGGTGGCCAGAAATAAAACACCCCTACTCTGACCTCCCTAGATATCGAACTACTCAGTGTAAAGGCTTGAAAATTTGTGGACATACTATTCAAAAAATGGGGAAACGGATTTCACGAAAAAAAAATTTAGTTCCAGAAATCACCGATAGGTGGCGCTGTACCACTGGACGTATGCTGAAAAGACACAAAAACACGTTTTAAACACATTTTATTTGAAAGTACCAAGCATACATGAAACAAGGACGTTATCGATGCAGGGAATGCTGCTCAATATGGTTCCCTTCCTGAAGATGTAAAATGTGAAGTCTGTGGACAGCTTGTTCAACTGCGGATCGTAACTGGTCATCTGAGATGCTTCTCACATGCAGACTGATACTCTCTTTCAAATCTGCCAAGGTTATCAGACGTTCTCGATAAACAAGGTTTTTTAAGTGTCCCCAAAGCCAAAAATCACACGGATTAAGATCCGGTGAACGAGATGGCCAAGTTGTCGGAAACGCGCGACTGATTATTCTGTCAGTGGTGAAATGTTGGCGAAGAAACTGTTGCACAGGGAGTCCAATGTGTGGAGGTGCTCCATCTTGCATAAAAGTAATGGTGTCAAGGCATTGGCGCTGCTGCAAATGGGGTACAACAAATGTTTCGAGCATCCTTTTGTACCTGTTGGCCGTCACGGTACATGTCTCAAGGCCATTGGAAGTAACCTCTTCGAAAAAGAACGGTCCAAGGATGAATGTGGCTGTGAATCCACACCAGACTGTAACTTTCGGTGAGTGGAGTGGAATCTCTTGGAAGGTACGGGGGTTTGTCGTGTTCCATATGCGACAGTTATGGGTGTTCACTGTTCCACTGAGGTGGAAATGGGCCTCATCGCTCCACAGAATCTGCCACGGCCACGATGCATCCACTTCAACTCTAGCAAGAAATGTCAATGCAAAGGTCAGTCGCATCTCCCTGTCTGTGGCCAGCAATTGTTGATTAGGGCGGATTTTGTACGGGAAACAATGCACCATTTTTCTGAGTACGTTCCACACTGTGCTATAGGGAACACCCAAGTGTCGTGACACTGCACGTGCACTACTGCAGCCTAAAACATTATCCATTGACTGTTCAACAATACCGGTGGCAACATCTTCAACGACATCTGAACGAACCGGTTTGCGTCCTCGACCAGGCTGAACTCCAAGATGTCCAGTTTCCTCGAATCGAGCGATCATTCTCCTGAGAGCTTGTGGAAGCAATGGTCCCTTACGCAAATCCTTAAGTCGGCGAAACTCTCGAAGTGCTGCTGGAGCATTTCCTTTATTCTCGTAAAACAACTTCACAAGCAAAGCGCGTTCTGGCAGCGTGACAGCCATCACTAATAAGAATGACATTCCCCACCTTTTAACTTCTTTTATACCCAGAGCATGGCTTCTAACCATGCTTTATGCAAATTTTTCTGGTTACAGTATGAAATTGCAGTTACAACGGGAGTTCTAGCTTCTTTACTATTTTTATTTTCCATAAGGGGCAGAAAAATTAAAAAGGAAGCATGGAAGCATTCCATTCCACATAAACATTTTAATTTTTATTATTATTTGTGTCTTTTGACCATAGTTCCAGTTGTGCAGCGCCACCTATCGGTGATTTCAGGAACTAATTTTTTTTTTCGTGAAATCCGTTTCCCCATATTTTGAATAGTATGTGTACAAAATTTTGAGCCTTTACACTGAGTAGTTCGATATCCATGGAGGTCAGAGTAGGGGTGTTTTATTTCTGGCCACCTTGTATATATATATAATTGAAAAAAATGATTATGTCCGGCTTGCAGCACCGCAGAAGATTCTTCTTTGTAACTATAAATAATAAAACAGCATCCTTTCTTATTCTGAAATGTAATATGTTTTCGATGGCAAGTTTAAATAAGCAAAAAAAAAAAAAAAAAACGAAATTTTAAGTGTGCATACATATACTTTTTTCTAGGATTTTAATTATATATAGCAATTCTGTTCATTTCCTTATATTGTCACATGTTGAATGGAGTTTCGCTTTAGGTTTTTTTAAATCTTTATGAGCAATATGTGTAGAATTTTTTGCATCATCTTTAATTTTAATCAATTCACTGATATTCCCTTATGGACCTTGAGCCAGACCGAGGACGTTATGAGTGCATGGATATTTTTTTAAGAATCTTTTATACTAGTGTTTTTTGTTTCTTAGGGTAATTTTGTTAAATTGTGTATTTATTTTGGATTCCTTTTTGTCGGCCTATTAAAACCGAAATTTGGTACAAAACCACCATATTAGAAACATGTTATACGAAATTTTATTGTGTCTTGCTTTTTTGAGTATCGCATTTACTAGTAGAACATTAATTTGTCGATGGATTTAGTTCGAAATTAAATAAGTATCCGCATTTTGTATATTAAATTTCTGTAACGAATATTACATATTCAGTTAGCTTATTACTTTTTGCTGTTATTCTGTTTATTTGCACTCAGAAAAAGACTAATGTCTTGTAAATGTATTTCATTCAAAAACTTATCAGAAATTTATAAATATTGTTTAAAAACCACCTATCTTGTTCAAAGACAGGCAAAATTCTAAAAAGGGGGTTCCGCTAATTTGAGAAGGCCTGAATGAGGAAATTTGCCAAAATCTTGAGATGGAATGTTTTACAAGAATTTATATAAGAAAAATAAGTCAATATTACATCACTATTTTTATAACAATTATTATTCCTTTTCTTAGAGACTTGAAATATGTAAATGCGAACTAAAATACATTTGAGGATATTTATTTAACATTCTTAATAACTTGCCTTATTTCTAAATAATTTTTAAAATATATGGAGGCTATAAGTTAAATAATGTTAATTATGGCTTTTATTAATTCTAAATTATTAATTGCATTGAATAATTTATTCAAGGTAACAAAATTTTTTATACATTTTAAAAGCTTTTATTTGAAATTAAATGGTAGTTAAACTGCATTCAGTAATAAGTCCCTACACAAACGTTTCTCAAAATAACATTAATATGAAATATTTTGATTAATATTATTTGCATTTATCTGCTCATTTTTTTAAGCCAATCTCTTTTTCTGTTTAAAGTGAAAATTAATGTTTCTTTAAATAAAAAAAGTATTTGTAGTGAATCTACCTTTAATGTATCTATCAAAATATCCCATTATTCCAGGAAATATTTTAGATTCTATGAAAAACTTGGTAATAGAAAAAAGGATTGTTTATATATCATGATATATGATATAATACATTTATAAAATACTGGCTTTTTTAATGTAAAAGCTCCGTAATTTACTCAAAATTATAACTGCAGCAATTAAAGCATGTAAAATCTGCATTCAGGATTCTCTCGGCTTAATCCAAGGTGCCTCTTGAATTTAAAATTATAAAACACTCAAATATGCTCTTATCATAGAACATTCAAATATAATTCCATTGCAAACAAATGTATTTAAAATTAAAATTTAACAAGAGCAGAACATTGGTTTATTTTTCATTCAATTCCTTCTATTCCTACTACTCTCCCTACATATATTTATTTATAAATCTTATTCAAATTTTCAATCAATAAAATACTTTTTATCCATCCACTCAATTTCAAACACGTTTTTTAAAACTTGTAGAGGATTTCACAATATTAATACAGTGTTTTTTCAAGAATGAATTCATTAATTAAATTTAATGAATTTTTAATACTTTGTTTCGTTGTTTTTGTTTCTACTGGCACTTGCCATTAACAAGCCCGCAGACTAAAGAGCCATTGCGATTTAATCCGAATTGTGCATCGCTTGTTTTTTCAATAGAGTCATCAAGGGCCAAGAATACGAGTTAGTTACTAATGCATCCCAACCCTTTTACTGGACGGGCTTCATTCAGACATTTCATTCACTTCTCTACAGATCATAATTTAGACCTAGATCCGAGAACGATCATCTCTGAACCAATACTCCCAATGGTATTGCTCTCGACATGGAGGACTCTGTGATCATGACAAATTTACACCCAATCGCCGGGTTTCAAGCTCACAACCTGAGGGATGTGACTCCAACGCTCTACCAATCAGGCTATCTCGGCCCTTTAATACTTTAAATGGAGTTTTAGCAGTTTGTAATGAACATTGAAATCAACAGGCAGTATCTCAGTCGGTAAAATATAAGGATTCCAGTATTTTTCACGTGAAGGGGAGAAATTCGAGTTCAATTCTTGCGAAAACCAATAATTGTTTTTGATAATTATTTAATAAAAAGAAACTAAAATAAAAAAATTTCTTTGTTGATCTAAGTAGGAAATGAATTTAAATAATTTTTATATGACTTATTAATTTCATATGTATGCATATATACGCATCCGTTTTCGGTCTGATTTTAGTTTTAAGTTATTGATATTATACGCTGATATCTGTGTAATGTTTAAATCACAATGTCATATTCTCTGTGATAAGAAACAGCAGCAATAAATTTTTCTCTATATTTAAGCATCCGTTTTTAGAATTTTTCAAGAGTCAAACTTAATTACAAATAAGATAAAGACTTATTTACTTCCACTCTACTTGCTTAGAATTATATTTAATTCCTGATTTCTGCCTTGATTAATAAAAAAGTATGATTAATAAGACTTCCTGATTAAAAAAGTAAACAGTGTGAAATGTGGAAAAATAATGGAAGTGAGGTCACTGACTTTGGGGCATCATTTACTAATCAAAGGAGATAGTTTTTATCGAAGAAAAGAGGTTTTATGCACGTTCCATTTTTTGTATGTAATTTTAACACACACTCTCTCTCTTATGCACACACATATATAGATACATAATTAAATGCAGTGCATCGTTTTTTTAATTGTAAATTCTAAAAATTTACAATTTTTTTGAAGCTTATGATAAACTTATTTTCATGAATTAAAAATAACGATGTATGAAGTCCTTTTTTTAAATTTAAAACCTGAGTTGCATTTAATCATTCAGATTTCTCTTTAAATTCATTTCATGTTACAAATTCATTTAAATCGAATAATTGGAACTCTGATGTGATTAGAATTTGGGAATTTAAACCCTGGTGATTTTGAGAAACTCCAATATGGTTTCGAAAGCTATCAAAATTAGTAATCTTGAGTTAGTTAGGCAGTTGTTTTAATATAACCAAAAATAAAACACACGTTAGAATATTTTCAAAAAATATATATATTTTTAGATGCGTTAAAGATTAACATTAATTTTACAAAATGCACCAATATAATTTTGTCGAAGGTTTGTAAAAAAGTTGAGATAAATACAAAATTTTTCATAAAAGATGCTGAATATTTCTTACAATGTTGTATTAGATATTTGAGTCTAAAGATCCAGTTTAAGAAGTATTTCTTTATTTTCTAAAATCGAACAATAATTTTAATTTTTTAACACATCGTAATGCTTTATTTATTTTTTCAGAAACAGCATTTCCTGAAATGTTTCAAACGAAATGAATTTGTTGAATTTTATTTAATTTCTTGCCTATTAAGAGGAGAAAAATATTATTTTATCAATTTTTTTTTGAAAGTTTAAATCAAATCTCAACCAAAAGAATCCTGATCACCTTCTGTTTTTAGAGTAAAAAGAGGGAAGAAATTAATGATTTTAGTTTTAAAAAGTTTTTTAAGTGTGCTTACATTTTATATAAATATTTTAAAGATACATAATATATATATAATGATTTCAAGTGGTTCGCATTCTTAAATTAATTAACTTTTCTAATCATTTACTTTACTTTAATTTTTCAATTCCACAGGATCTTATTTTCCCTAGCTGTCTAACTTCAAGAAAATGTTATCTCAACTGAAATGCTAATTCACCTCTCCTAAACTTATTTCAGTTCTAACTGCTTTCAAACATTTTCTTTTTCTTGCCTACTACCTTCTTAATGAAATTAAGATACTTACTTGATTTTCTTGCCTACTACTTTGTTATTGCGTCAGGTCATGGTTCTTACAAGGAATTCTAAAACACAACTTAAAATTTGGTCTTTAATTAATAATATAGAAAAAAGTGTGCAATCTCCATGCAATCATGTCTATTTGCCAAGAAATACTATTTCATATACATATATATAACGGTATGTCTTCATCTAATTTAAATCCTAATTAATTTCCTTATTTTTATCTTAATTTTGCCCATATTAACTTTATACAAAACTGATTTCTTATTTTTTTATCTAATTCCCACTTATTATTTAATTAATTTTACACGAGTTCGATAAAACTACTGGTCTCAGCCTTTTTTTTTAAGCTCCGAATGGAGGAATAAAAATCCTTAATGGTTACAAAACTCTTTTAAAGATATTTGGATATTCCTTGTTTAAAATTGTAAAAGAAATACCTATCAAAATCATAGTAAAAATCATTGAATTAAAACATTTTGCTCTCTTCTGCTGTTATGGGATTATGTGCTAAGATTTATGAATTACATTCTATTAAGATGATTAAAAGACTTTTTTTCGAATGATTGTATCGATAAATTTCTAAAAATTCGTTGTTTTTACAATCGCATTCA
The DNA here is from genome assembly GCA_026543055.1 of Argiope trifasciata. NCBI lineage: Eukaryota > Metazoa > Arthropoda > Arachnida > Araneae > Araneidae > Argiope > Argiope trifasciata. The sequence goes on from JAPMOQ010015927.1 coordinate 5,169,842, forward strand.
GCAGGTATCGCATTAATCATCATTAATCGCAGGTATCAAAATAAATCTGAACTGATTTTGAAAAATGTAAAAGAATTGTATTCGTTTGAAAAAAAAAATAGACATATGTTAATGCAAATGATTGTTTTAATAAGAGAACGAATGATACTTGCAAATTAGATCATCATCTATTGCATTTTTGAATCAGAATATAATATTTTTGGTGGATATACAATTATGGAAAATTATACACAAAGAAAGAAATATTCAGTAAAATTACTCGAAAGACAAGATACCTGAAATTAGATATTAAGATTAATATTACTTTTTGACAGAAAGTAAAATATGATGCTAATCAAATGTTGTCAACCGATTTGTCTTTTTCATAGAGGAATGTGTTATCTACCTTTTCACCGTTGTATTTTTTTTCCGAAGGAAAAATATACATAAATAAGATTATTAAAATTTGGAAAAAGAAAGATAAAAAGATATTAGATAAAAAATTCCTATAATTAAATAAATAAATTATCTTTAAATTAATGAGAAAGAAAGCTTTCAACTATCATCTTATGCTAACCGCAATTATCTGTTTTTAATTATAAGCAGATTTTATCATATGATTTTGTCATTCAATTAGTTTATTTAACATAAATTTAGTTTATAAACAGATTTTTAAATAGAAAGAACTATTATTAAAAATAATTTTAATAACTTAAAAAATAATTTAATAACTTCATTTCCCTTCCTACCTCATGACAAATACAGAGAATGAAACCGATTCTTGTACGATTTAGCCAAATATGCCAACATCTCCAATTAAGAATTTATATAAAGTAAAATTATAATTTTAAATATAATCAAGAAAAATAATTTTATGAAAAGAAATGCTTCTGAATTTTTCGTAAACGACTGAATCAAAATTTTCTGACTGATGAATTCATAAGATGTTAATATTTTGAACATCTGTGACACAAGTAATAATAATAATGATAAATAAATAACATCGCTATTTTTTGGTGAAAAAAAAAGCTGCCAAATTCTCCTCGTTCCAAATTCTAGCAACCCTGCACCTCTCGCCGTCTTCGTAGAAGAAATGACCGCCAGTAACGTCCACTAGGATTGTCCGTTGTCATGGCAACAGAAAGTGGAAGGGGATGGCATTCGAAGGGGGATTTTTCTATAAAGTGTCCGTGAGTATCAGGCGGCGAGTGACCGATGGAAAGTCCGCCAGAGCCCTGGCATCACAAGCAGGAGGGAGGAGGGAGCAAAGAGTGGTATTCACCTGGAAAAGGCTGACTCATGTATTAAAGCCCCCCCCCCCCTTATTCTGTAACTCACTGTCCATTAGAAAGTACGGTCTTTTAGAAGGGATCTCTTGTAATGAAGGGGGTCATCCCTGTGTGGTGTGTTAGGAAATGAAGGTTAGCTGGTGGCTTGGGCACTGTCGAGTGTTAATGATGTCTGGTGAAAATCAGGAAATGATTCTTCTTCGATATGAAAGCGAATATATAAGATATTACTGTGTCTCTTCTCTTATTTGCTTTTCCGTCATTAATAATTTCGGAGAAATTACATTAATTCGGACTAATGAAGCAAATGGTAATTAATATTCATTTATCTTGTTTCGTTTAGAGCCTCTCGCGCCTTCATTTTAATATGCAATGTCATTAAAATTTGTATTTTTACTTTAAAATCGATTCAAAAATGTAAAATGAAGTCCAAAATGATTTCGTGGATATTTCAAAGATTAGCGATTTTATGCAAAGAACCACAGCAGATATAATATGAAGCGTCAGCTGTAAATGTCTACCGTCCTGTCAAAATAACATCTCAGAAACGGTAAACCATGACGTTTGGAATTCCATACTTTAATTTTTGATTGAAAATTTCTAGATATGATGTGGTAATTTTAATTCTCGGAATCAAGCACTTCCTTAAGATTTTTAAGTGAATAATAAAAATTAAATCAAAATCCGACACTTATTGTTTAATTTTTTTGCAGCAATAAATTTTAAAATAAATATTTCAATTCATAAATGTTTAATAATAAATAGTTAGTTCCTAATTTTAATTTACACCCTATTTAAAGTATTATTTACAATTTTATCTTAAATTTAATTATTATGATATTTCTTTTAATTATAGAAAATTTTCAAATTATAATTCTCAGCGCATATAAATATTTCAGTTTACTTTTTTGACAAAAATAGAGAACCTAAGAAGCAAGAGAACTGTAACAAATATTAAATGCGTGCAGTGCGACTTAGACTTTAGTTTCGACTTCCCCAAGAAAAGCTCATAATTGGTTTAAAGTCTTATAGAATCTTTAAATTTCCAATTTCCTTTAGATTTTCTCGAAAATTACACGAAAATCCTCTTGCCAGCGAATTTGAATAATAACTGATAAAATAATGTCAGGATTTACATATTTTCATCGATTTTCATTCTATAGTTGAAGTATCGTTTGAACACGATTTGGCTGAGATCTTTTCATATTGCATAAAGAATAAGTACAGAAAGTAAAAGAGTGCAAATTTACTTGTTAAAGTTTTCTCTAAATATATAAAAACAACGCTTAAATTATACCTATGCAACGAAACATCATGTTCTAAAGTCACAAAATATTCTGGAGAAGTAAATACAATAACATCCAAAATTGGCAAAAACATTTCAAAACATTAGAAGGGGGAGAATATTATGTTATTCTGTAACCCTTATGTTATTTAATAGTATTATTCTAAAAAGGCTCAATTTAGGGCCTTTAATTTAAAAAAAACCTTCCTTTTTTTTCAAAATTTCTTATTATAGATATTTTAAAGGTTCTTTTATTTACATTATTACTTCTACAGGTAATAACAGGTCTTTAAGCGATAAGAGCACTTTTTACATTTTAGAAAAGTTATCTTTCTGTTGATAGAGACAAGAAGAAAGTAAAATAGCATAGCAATTCGATTCTAAATTGTAACACTATACGTTCGTATGCTTATTGCTCTAAATTAACTATTTATATTAGTTTAGTTCAGAATTAAAGGTAAAATTTTTTTTGATATAATCTTTCCCCATGATTTTTTTTCTCTTTTTGTTAAATTTAAGAAGTAGAATAGTGTAGGTAAAATATTGTTTGGAAAAAATTTCGAAAATATTAATTGTTTGCAATTAATAGTTGCATTTAATGCATCCATTGCAGCGGCGTAGCGAAAGTAAATAAAACGTGAGACGCACAATATATTGTTTGCTTACTCTTTTATTTTATTTTTTTAATTTTAACAAAGAAAGTTTTGTTTTTCACATCTCAACATGCGCGTCTGTGACATCTAACATTTTATTCTCCTTGCCATTAATACATCATTTGCCGTAATTATTCATTTGTATGTAATTTGCAATATATATATATATATATATATGACTAATTTTATAAGATAACCTAATTTCATAATATAAATGAAATCGCTCACATCAATTTGTTTAATAGCTAGTGTCTTTTATAAACAGATAGAATAAAAATGCAGTATCTGAAGCATATCTCTCAAAATTCCAACAATCACTTTTTACAGAAATCTATAATTTAAAATCTTCTATTTTAAAACCCATCATTTTCCATTTAGCATGTTCTTTATTTACTTTATTTCGTTTCCAAAATGAAGTACATTCAACCAATAATTATCATTTCTTCGTTTCTTTCTTGGAGTCTGCCTAGATTGGTCTCAGGAAGCAAAGCTTTTGTGTAAGAGTCTCGTGCTATTGTTATCACGTATTTGTAGCAGTATAAAACATGAGGGAATGACCAGAAAGTATCGACACCAGGACTGCTCTTGACCCCCCCCCCTCCCCTCGCACCCAGTAATTCCAAACTGCTAGCAAAAAGAATGGAGTTTCCATGGAAACGGGATGATACTGTGGGGGAGTTTAGACATTCAGTGCATGAGAGGGGGACAGAGTAACATATTGGAACTAGAATATAATTATCTTTCTGGGTTCAGCTGCCTTCGCAAATAGTGTCCATTATCCAAATTCTCGTGACTCAGGATGAAAAAATTTATCCAAATTCTCGTGTTTGTTTTAGAGTGAGAATTTCATTTGACAAATTATGCTTATTGACAATTCTTCATTAAGGAGATAGTGGATTTTAAAATAAACAAATACCAAATAGAAAATTTCTTTTGATATTTTTTCAGTACCAAAAATGCACTCAGATTCGACAAAAACCAGCATTACAACATTTTTTGCTCAACAGAATGAATATTTTCTATGGTTTAGGAGAATGTATTTAGGAAAACATGTATTTTAATGACTGTTTATCAAAACGATATTCTAATTAGGCATAAATATTCTAGGTGTCTTAATTTTAAAAGAAATTATATAAAATTGGTAATGAATATTTCGGTTAAATATTTAAAAAAAAAATTGGACATGTCTTTTATGTTTTCGAGTTCTTTTAGATTTTAGTTTAGAAAAATATTAAAACAACATTAAATGCACATAAAAGTACTTTAAAAATAACTTTTAATTGAAATTACGAAATTACATATTCAATTTTGTACCAAATAAATTAACTTAGGATAATAAGGAAAAAGTAATGAAAATATAATTCACCTGTAGCATTTTGAAAATTATAATTTTTAAATTCTAATAAGATAATATAGTTCATATTAACGATTTTTTTTTGAGATATTTGACATATTTATATTTTAGCACAAATGAATAAAACATTTTGAAATTCGAAATAAATAATACACAGAAATGCCTAATGGAGTCCACCGTCCTCATAAATCGTCTATCAAAAAGAAATAATCGAATTAAGTTAATCGATTAATCGTTTGCTAGATATTTTATATATCATTTCAGTCTTGTGCAAGGTGTCTAATAGTATAAATATTTCAAGTTTGCAATGTACAACACTTGTTTTGAAAAGTATTGCTCAGTTTGCAAGAATAGAGGGGGGCACGACTTCGCACCTTATTTTAAGTCATGTTTACGTTTTTTGAGTGAAAAATATTATTATTCCTATCTCACTTCTTTTATCCATATTTGACTTTAAGATTATTATTAAACTGTTCATAATACTGCATGTACAATAGTATTTGATATGTAATGTATTTGATGCTTTGTAATATTATGTATTACACTATTGCAGATCTTTTTGTTTTGAATGTAAAGATAAAACAAAGCTCGCTAAATAAAGATAATGTAAAGCATGGGGATAAAATTTTTATTTCCCACGTTTGCTAAAATTGAAACGTATTTCTTCTCGTTTAAAATTCATAGTTTTTATTTTATTTAATGAGGTGCAAAGAAAATTCAAACTATACTCCAAAACATCGCAGCATTAGGATAATTTAGATTTATTTCATGTTTTATTTTCCACTGGTTTGATTGCTTTAGTCGATGCATACTATGCTAAACCATTTTTGCATCTCACAAACAACAGAGAAAATATCAGTCATTGTATTAGAAACATCCAATGTTTTGAAAGGAAAGAAACGAACAATTTAATTTATAGGAATATATTTTTAAAAAATCTATTATTAACTTTTGTTTAAGAGTTAAAAAATTCATGACGTTTATCCAAAAACTTCCTAAATTATCTAGAAAAATCTTTTTGGTTGGAAGTTTATGTAAAAAACGATATAAAAGTCATGTTTAAAATTAATTTTGAAGATTTAATTAAAATTTTTAAAAAATTGACAAATATAAAATTGAATCACTGAAATTTTTTTTTAATTTCATATATCATCAAAATAGTTTTTATGTGATAGTATATTTGTAAGTTACTGAGGGGAAAAAATGATGTAACATCGATTTATTTTGAAAATTTTTAATTAAATTAATAATTAATAGTAACGACTATTATTACCCAAGAAGTAATTAAATGGCGAATTAAATAGAGTAATTTACAGATTAAATACCAACTTGAATACTTCATAACGTTAATTAGAGATGGATTTTTACACGGGTATATAAATTAATATGCGTAGCATAAGCATATAATAATACGCACTTAAGAACATGAAAATATTTGACAATCGTCAGCAGATTCACTGAGACGATAGAATCATAATTAGAGAAAAGATAATATCTAATTTCAATTTTACCAGAAGGAACAAAATATGAAAACATTTGCATTTTATTACATTAACAATTTAGACGAAACCGAGCATAATTTGCTAGTAAGAAATTCACATTTTTTAGAAAATATAATATTTTAGTAATAGATTATTTTACTTTCATTAGCTTCTCTTCACCACTGTCCTTCCTCATATCGTGCTATTTCCTTATTTTTTAGCGTCTACCTCTATCCCACTTGCAGAGCCGGACTTCTCTATGAAAGGATTCGGGTGCAAGTATCCATTTGGGGGCCATAAAATTTTAGCAAAGTAAAAAAAAAAAAAAAAAAAAAAAAACCCGAACATGTGCATATTTATTTAATGTTATTAATTACTTTAGAAAAATTATAAATTTTCCAATTTCTTTTTCAATACTTAATATAGAAGAACATTTAAACATTTTATCCAAATGCCTGACCGAAAAAAATCCTTTATTAATTTATTTATTATTATAACATAACTTTATTTATTATTATGACATAAAGTGTTGCTATCAGTAAATGAGCTTATTGGACTTATATCTATGTAAACACTGGAATTTGGACAGATTAATATCTGTCCAAAATGGACATTTCCATTCATTAATGAATATGTAGTGAGGGCTAACTTTTCAGTTTAAATTTTGCCATTTGGCATGGCCAGCAATGAATCTAACTGAGGTCTTACATGCTCTACAGCTTTAAATACATATCAATTATATTTGGATTCAAGTAGGGAACTCAAACATACAGTTAAAAGAGTAAATTAAATTATTAATTTACTATAAGACTAAACTAGTTACATATTTTTGGCATCACAAGGAATCAAAGTAATTAATTAAGATACGCAGAATTAGTACAATTATAGGGCAATGAAAGAATGTTTACACATATATCTATATTCCAAGCCAAAACTTATATTGCTAAGCACAAAAATCTTTCCAAAACTGAAACAAATAAAAATGAAAAAAGAAATTAATAAAATGTTTAAGTGATAATCATTAAAATGTTACCTTCATTTATTACTAGTTTCTGCTATAATTAGAAAAAAGCAGTGACATTGCCTAGTGCTTTATAAATGAATTTCTTCCATGAAGTTTCGAGGAATTTTAAATGCTTTTGAATTAATAACAATTATATCGATAAAATTTTTTAACAAAAAGTTAAAAGTCAAAGACTTTCAAGAATATTCCAGAAAAATTCTAACCTTGAGGAACTCCTTGACTGAGGAATGAATAATATTATTATTGTAAAATTTTAATTTAAATATTCCTTTATTTAAACCAGAAAATGTTTTAAATTCCATTTTTTTTAATACTTTAAACCATCCAAATATCCATGACTTAATGAGCAAACACTGAACGTCAATTTAAAAAATATTCATACTTTCTGTAAAAACTCTGTATTTATATTGTATAAAAATACATATATAGCTATGCTTCTATGGAAAAATTCAATATTATAATAGAATATATAGAAAATATTCATAAATTAATCATTCAACTTAAATTTATTTAAAACTATTGGCGAAAAATTTTACATTATGTGCGAACAAAGTGATCAATATTACCTATTGGAGTACTTTTATGATTAATCCAAATATGAAATTATCTCATTTAATATATCTATACACATAAAAATGAATGTTTGTCTCATATGCATTCCGTTCATCCAATTGCCATGAAACTTGGTCAGCTTATTGTTTACACCTATGGGATGGTTATAAGTATAGTGCAATCATCTAAAATAAAAATAAATAAAAATTCGGATTTCAACTGTATCTATTTATCAAGGATAAATCTACAAATAACTCGCCGAGGAGACAAAATAGATTCAGTAGAAATGCTAAACCCAAGTTAAAGGATAATATTTTTTTAGCTATAGTACAAAAATGTTATGCAAGTCATTCTCAGAGGTAAAAACTTTATTATAGATTACGCAAAAAAAATTTGTGGCTACCAACTCTGGGGGTTTTATATTTTAATTTACAGTTTAGCGTTTTTCGTAGTAACTACCAAAAATATTGTAGTTCAAATGATTTTGCACCATCTTAATTTTCAAAAATTATCGTTTTAACTATATTAACTATTTTATAGTATAAATATGTTTTTATGTTTAATCAATTTTAAAAGAAAATATTTTAATCCCATTTTCTAAAATAAATTTTAGAAATCTAAATGAATATGAAACGAGTCACCAGATACAATAGTTTCTTATCATAACCATTCTGAAAGAAGACCTAGTTTTACAATTCTAAAAGAATACACGAATCTGATAAATAAAAATGAATATTCATTTGTTCGTATTTTATATACTGTCGTGCCGTTCATTCTATTTCGATAAAACATTGTCAAATTATTGACTGATAGCACTTAGTATTATTTTTTTCGGTGGCAGCAACTAGTTTAATTTATAAATTTTTGTTTGAATGAAATAGGAATAATCAGTTTTAATTACTTGTAAGCCTTTGATATTAACTGCCAGACGGGATTTTAAAAGTAACATTAAAAAGGATATATATATGACTGATTTAAATTTTGGAGAATATTTTTTCCAACAGAATAGTATTTAATTAGTATTACTTATTTGTCACAAATAAAATATTGTCTCTAATATTGACGTACCAATCGAATGTTTGTAATCATCACTTAGAGATATTTAATTTGTTTTTTCAGTTCTATTAATCGCATCTTAATTACCATAATATAAGGGTAACATAATTGATGACAAGCGTTTTGCCTACTTTCTAACGAATTCTTGATAAGTATGATTCGATTCCAGAACAATCATGTAATTCTTATAAAAGTTAATGAATTTTTTATTATTTAATAAATACATCAATCATTATATTACTGCTTTCATACATTTTGCATGATGCCAAATTCGTAGTCATTTTTAACAATTATATTTTATTGACGTTCTTTTTTATATAATAAGAGTAAAAATGAATGACACGGTAATCACTTATATGTATCATTCAGTTAATGACTATATGATGACTTAATGACAATTTTTATTCTTTTTTACGAACACGTGCTGTCATCAAACGATACAGCTTTTGAGTTACTTCTTTAGATGGCTCATAGTCAGAATATCTATTCAATTTTAGGAACTAATAAAATACTAAATTCTGCTTACATGATCTGATTTTCAAATAAAAAAGGAATTTATTAATCAAATTTAAGAATTCAAATTAAAAAAACATAATGTAAAATATTGGTATCTTATCTTAAGTCTCTTATGACTAGTAATCAAATACAGATTCTTGATGTTTGTAGTTTGCGTGCTATCATTTTGATTCAATAAATGTCTTTAAGTATTCCATAACTCTCCATATAAAATATGAAATGTGTCTCAGATGTAAAATAAATCAGAAATTAAATTAAAAATGTCAGATAAAATAAAGTTAATTTTAAGCATTTATGCAATTATATTTTTCTGCTTTGGTCTAATATGAGAAACAAACCGTATTTGTTGTTGTAATTATATAGTGATATATTTTTTGTTATTACTATCTCATTAAATATTTAATGAGTTTGCAAAGAAAACGGTTCTTTTAAGGATTATGAAAATTACACCTCATTGCATTTTATTAAAAAATACCCTTTTAAACACAATTTGTTCACCTTAAAATAAGTTATTCAGGAAATTTCCCTCCCATCTAAGTAGTCTTTTTATTTTATAAAACGATATATGTTTTATAGATATTAAAAAATAAAAGGAAATGGTGTATATATATATATATATAGGTAACAAAATTCATAAAATTAATACTTTCGACTTTGAAAATATACCAAATATAATATACCTTTGAATATATACCAACTTGCCACATGAGAAGTTTTATTAAAGTTTGTAATCTTATATATGATGAATATTTAAATGAAGATATCATTAATAAATATAACTGGCTGGTTTTATGCAATTTTAATATTACCGAAAATTATGTTTTCAATGGTATTAATTTTTATAAACAAGTTAAGGGTACTCCAATGAGTACAGCTTTCTGAAGTGCTTTAGCCAATATTTTCTTACATTATTACGGGAAAAATTTAATAAAAAATTACTTAATAAATGGATGGAGATTTATTGATGATTTAATTTTGATTAACTTAGAGAATAACTATATTGTTACTAACTGTTATCCTAAAGAATTAATTTTAACAGAAACAAATAAAAATCATCTTGAAGCTACTTATCTGGATTTGAGGATCGAAATTGCTGAGAAAGCAATAGTTGGTATAAAAGAAATGATAAAAGAGACGAATTCAGCTTTAAAATAATTAAACTCTGTAATTATCACTCTAATTTTAACTAAAATTTTCAAAAAATTAATTTTCTCACATTTTAATAAAATAAAAACAATTTGCAATAACAAAATTTCTTTTATAAAAGCAACAAATAGTTTTATTAAAAATTTAAACAATAATGACTTTTTCAAAAACTACTGCAATATCAATATTTTAATTAAAAAAGAAATGATGAAATATTAATAAAATAGATGGCGTTCATAAACTATATTGATCTTTATTTACGCTGTATTATAATTGGGACGGCAGTTGAGGTTATGAGATTTCTTCTCCTGTTGCTGGTATATTCTTTTTCTTTTTGTTTTCTTAATTAATTAAGTGGTTGGTTGGTTTTAATTTTGGTTGAATATTCTTATGTAGTTTTATTTTATATATTTTTGTTTCATTTGGTGGTATTTTTAATGTTGCTTTGTTTTTGTGTTTTTTGCCGTTTAAATAGGTATGTCTCTTTTACCTTAATTTTCGGGTCACAAGAATTCAATACTTCTGGACATTGTCCGAGACCTCTCACAGAAAAAATCTCTTATTTTGAATCCTTGCCTTGCCTCAATCCTACTTTCTGAGGGTGACCTTTGAGAAAGTCTTCCGGCCGGATTCATTTTCTATTGGTTGTAGTTTTGATTCAGTTGTGTTCCTTTTTGCTTGGCTTATTTTGTTAATTATTTAGATTCATCTGTATTTTAGTTGTAGCTGCATTTGTGCTCACTAAATGCAATGATTGATATTTTTAAATTTTAAACTTGTTTGAATCGGGTATAATTGTTAGTTTCGATTCCACTTTTTAGTTTCGTTTACATAATTATATTAATTTAGGTTTGTTTCATTAATAGGTTGGGTTTAATTATTGGGTTTAAAATGGGTTAAATAAATGGGTTTTAATTATTGTAAAAATAATTATTGTATGTATGTATATATATATATATATATATATATATATATATATATATATATTCACTGAAGAGACAAAGTCATTGGATGACTGTTAATATCGTGTCGGTCCTCCTTTTGCCAAGCGAAGTGCAACAACTCGACGTGTCATGGAGTCCACAAGTCGTTGGAAGTCCTCTGCAGGAATATTGAGCCATGCTGCCTGTATAGACGTCCATAATTATGAAAGTGTGGATGGTACAGGAGTTTGGGCATGAACGGACCTTTCGATGATGTCCCATAAATGCTCGATGGGATTCATATCGGGCGATCCAGGTGGCCAGATCATGCTCTGGAATTGTCCGGAATGTTCTTCAAACCAATCACGAACAGTTCTGGCCCGGTGACATGGCCCATTGTCGTCCATAAAAATCCCATCGTTGTGTGGGTACATGAAGTCCAGGAATGGCTGCAAGTGATCTACAAGCAGCTGAACATAACCATTTCCAGTCAATGATCGGTTCAGTTGCACCAGAGGACCGAGTCCATGCCATGTAAAAACAGCCCACACCATTATGCAGCCACCACCAGCTTGAACAGTGCCTTGCTGACAGTTTTGGTCCATGGCTTCGTGGGGTCTGCGCCACACTCGAACACTACCATCAGCTCGTAACAACTGAAATCGTGACTCATCTGACCACGCCACGGTTTTCCACTGGTCTAGGGATCATTCGATATGCTCACGATCCCAGGAGAGTCTCTGCAGGCGATGTCGTGCTGTCAGTAAAGGCACTCGAGTCGGTCTTCTGCTGTCATAGCCCAAGGAAGACAAATTTCGCCGCACAGTCCTATCGGACACATCCCTCGTACGTCCCACATTGATTCCTGCAGTTATTTGACGAAGTGTTGCGTGTCTATCAACATTGACCATTCTACACAGACGTCGGCGGTCTCGGTCGTTAAGTGCAGGTGGTCGCCCACTGCGCTGTCCATGATGGGATGTGATGCCTGAAATTTCATACTCTCGGCACACTCTTGATACTGTGGATCTCGGAATGTTGAATTCACTAACGATATCCGCAATGGAATGACCCATGCGTCCAGCTCCAACTAACATTCCACGTTCAAAGTCTGTTAATTCTCGTCGTGCCGCCATAAATCACGAAAAACCTGTTCACATGAATAACTTGAACACAAATGAAAGCTCTGGAAAACGAACTGCGCATTTATACTTTTTCGCTGCGATACTACTGCCATCTGTATATTTGCATTTTGCTATCCCATGACTTTTGTCACTTCAGTGTATA
>JAPMOQ010015927.1:5182486-5240152 GCA_026543055.1 Argiope trifasciata
ATATATATATATATATATATATGCTATTTCTAAATAATAAACTTTTTATCCATAAATTTTTAAACATATTAATTTATATAGAGTTTTTACGAAAACAAAATTTTTGTAAACACAAACTGCTATTTTCCAATTTCTGAGATTATAAAACAGTTTCATAATGGATTAATCTTAGAACAGGAATCAAATCCATCAATGTTTCCCACTTAAGAATGAATGAAGTAAATATTGGATAGTAAAGTGATTTATTCTTTTGGAGGAAAGAGGAAATGCTTTTTTTAATGTTATTAACCGCGAGTGGAGTTTTTTGAACCTATTATAAAAATTAAATTATTTAATTTCCTCCAAAAAAATTACGTTCCATGAAAATAACAGCTATAGTTCTACGTCAATCTTTTATAAGCGCATTTGCTGTCAAAGAAACGTATGTAATAAATAATAAAGCTGTACTGGTAAAAGCAAGTCAGCGTTTTAAAAATGCATTTGCTTTCAAAGAAGCATGCATAATAATAATGCAATACTGGTAAAAACAGATAAAAAATATATGCGATTAAAAAATGTTGTTGAGTATTGCCATTTATGCTTTATTCATTGCCTACAAGATTTCGAGTTTCAAATGCTTATTCTCTCCAATTATACAAAATATCTTTAAGAAAACGGGATCATGTTTTTACATGATAAAAAACAATGAGTTGTAGGTTGCTTAGTGAACACCAATTAATATGTTCAAAACTACAGAATTTTATGCAAACTTCATTTCAGTAAAATTTGCGATGCAAAGAATAAAAACAATTTTCATTTTTCATTCTTTCAATGATCATAAATGAATAATATTAATTAAAATAAAACTGTAGAGTATGGTGTGAAAGGTGGCAGAGATATTCAGTATTAAAGAATGCCTGGTGATAAAATTTAAATAATCTTAATTTATTTTTAAAGACTAGTGGTATAGGCTTTCATGTTATTAAAAAAAGATCTTGTATTTTCTGCTATTTTCATTTGTTTGCCCATTAAATTAGTTGAGAAAATATATTTAGTCTTGAGCGCCATTGACATCCGTTATGTCATTCTAACAGAATGAAACTTATTTATGTCCAACCGAATGGCAGAAGCGAAGATGAAATCTCCTCTTTGCTTAAAGGTCAAATTATAAATCGTGAAAAGTAACATTATATACCTTTAAATAAGGCAAAAGAAGAAGAAGTGAAGAGAAGAAAGAAAGAACATTCTAGCTCATCACAGGAGCTCATTATTTGACAAATTATTTATCCTTGTGCCAGGTTAATTCAATGCAGAAAAAAAAAAAAAGAATTAATTTGTTTTTCATTTAAACATGATTGCGTTTTCTTTTATATTTCTTATATTTAATATGATTCTCATTTGTACTTGTATTAAATTTCTTCATCCTAATGATAAATTTTATAGGCCTAATGCGTTTATACGATTTCGAATTGACAAGTAATTAGATTCATTAATATATATGTGATGCTGTTCTTTGAAAACAGATTGCAACATCAAGTAAAAGCAAAAACGTACTGAATAGTTTGCAATATTTATAATGACTTTCTTTGACTAGCTGAACCTTTGTTTTAGTAACTAATTCCTCACGCCCTCTTTTTATATTGCGTGAAGTGCTCAACTTCTAGATAGGGACAACGCAATCCAGCTAAGATACGTACTTGTTCCTCCCTTTATTCATTAGTGACCAAGAGACATAAATCGTTCATTCTTTTTTTTCTCGAATCATTTCTTTAAATCAAATTATTCTCACCTAGAGCTAAAAACTTACAGTTCTAGCAGTAGAAAGATCACAGATAACTGTAACAATGGCCCAATAAACCTTTTCATACAAAGCTTTTAAATTTAACACCCATTTATTTTGGATGGAGAGAATGTGCACTTCGGGATTTTTTTAAAATTATTAGTACTAAAAAAGATTTTTGCATTTTTTTCGAGAAAACTTTGGAAAATATCCCTGCACAAAAATAATTTTTACATTTTTTAAATCTCAGAACAATTACCTTTTAATGACATTAATTTGATTGCCACACTGCTCTCTTATTCAGAACAGTTCAATAAACAGAAGGACTTACGACTTCTAAAATTATTTGATTAAATAAATGTAATTTGATAGATCTATCAAACTTTTAATTAAATTTTAAATTAATTACTTAAGAAACATTAAGTTAATTATTGAATTTTAAACCCTTAAGAGAGAGTCATAAACATATTTAATTTAATATTTCAGCAACCACTGATCCCCCAAACCAAAGGTAGCTTGTAAGAAATATAATTAACATTTTTTCTCTCTAGTGATTATTCACAGACAATGAACGAAAGTTAAGATGTATTAAAGGATTTTATTTCATGGTCACGTAATTCTCATCAAGTTATCATTACAATTAAATTTTTAAATGCGTTACTTACCCTTTTTTACACATTATTGTATTTATTGCAGTACGAACTAACGTACAGTTAGTTGTTTGTTCCAATTCCATTGAACCTTATATATCCAATTAAATTAATTTAGTCTGGTACATCCGTTTGGACAAAATGAATTTATTATTCCTAGACAACTCTTCGATAAATGTCTAATTCCGATAACATGGGGACAGTTTACTTATATTGTTGATACACGGAGATTTCTCAGAAAACTGGCCTGTTTTTGCGCTTCATTTAGACGGAGGCTGCAGTTAGTGATTTGATGGTATAACCAAAAATATCAGGCGATTTAATTTAATTCCTTTTCTGGAATATGTTTGGAACTGAAAATATCTGTAAAACACACGCTCACAATTTTTCCACTCCCAACCCTTCCTCGAAATTGTCAGAGAAGTTAAAATTTCATACTAAGTGATTTAATTATTTTGTTTAAAAAAAATCCAGAAGAAATGATTAAAAAAAGTCCTTCGTTTTGTGTGGGACGTGAAAAACCTTCCAGATAAATTTAAAACTTAAAACATTTTTGTACAGTGTTTTGTTATTTTAAACTTATTTAGAGTGTAAAGATTGATCCAAAAAATCGTTCTTCAAACTCCAAAATAGAAATAAAACAGAAAATTTATGCAAAGCATTGCATACTGCTAAATGATAAAAAAAAAAAAAAATTAACAATTGCTAAGCACATTTCAGTAAAATGTTTGTGAGAAAATTTTCAACAAACGGTAAGAAATTTACTTAAAGACAATTGACAAATTTTCATATTTTTTAAAATCAAAATAATTTTTAATAAATGTAAAAAAAATTTTTAACTGTTCAAGAATTTTTAATAAATTGTTTTTATTCATGATATCAAAATACTAAAACCCTCGAAAAGCTAAGCTATTCAACAATAAGATAATTTCTCAACAAATATTTTAAACAAATTGAAAGAGGTGTATCTAAGCACTTTAGTAATACAATATTATTTATGACTTCATTTGGCATATATTAATATGAAAATACTGTATTTTACTTTCCTTGCAATTATGGTAAACAAATTGAAAAAAGTGGCTATAAGCGTTTTAGTCATATAACATTCCAAAGACTTCATCCAGAATTTCAAACTACCAAAACGAAAATATTTTATATTAAGATAATATTTTGATCGCAATTATTTAAGTAAATTCAAGTAAGTGATTAAGAAGTAATCACGATATCAAGTATTTCATACAAAGCCCCTGTATGAACAACTATCCTCATTTTCAACAGCTCTGCAAAGAATTGTTAATGTAAATATCTCATTCATAAGTAACATGCTTTCAAAAGTTAAATATCCAGTTGCAAAAGAATTTAAAAATCACTTTGGTCGATTTATAAAAAAATGGTGACCACCTTACTTAATAAAAGGCATTTCGAACGACAGATGAAATGAATTACGTCGAAAGAGCATTAATGAAACAAATTTTATTTCTACTGTCGACTATTCTCCCTCCCTTTCCCGGTCGCTTTCTTACAAAGATGTTCTCTCACCCCTACCCCAGCACCAGGAAACACAAGCACACTTTTATAACCCTCGGAACCAAGTGCTCTTGATATCCAACGATAAACAGCCTCTACAAAAGAATCGAAAAAGAGGGTGGGGGAGGGCTGAAAAAAAGAAGAACGAAAGAGAATTTCAGCGCAGAACCACCCCGGGAGTGTGCATGGGAGGAGGGAGACTGCTGAACGTTAGAGTGGGGGCATAATAATACCTAGAACCCACGTGGCACTGAAGAGAACGAGAAGGCCGTTAAAAGTGTAATAAAAACGTTATGACTCCCTATGAAGAAGTTAGAGCTTCAAATCATCGGGGGATCAATTGTATAAAAGATCCCAAGTTCCCATTGTTTGAAACTCAACTTTTGCTCCAAAATGAAAGTTTTTTTTTTCTTCTTTATGTCATTATTTTCTCAAGAAATTTGATACCTCAGTAGATGGTGATTCAAAAATATATCTAAGAGTTTTTAGGAAACTTATTAAAAGTGGAGCGCAACATTTTTTTTTTTTTGAAAAGACATATTTCTTGAAAGGCAATTAAAGAAGTAAACAAAAGTTTTGTGGAAAGTGATCTAGTCGTAATGTATAAACGTGATAGCTTAACTCAATTTTGTGCTTTTTATCTGATCGAGTGGATTGAAGCTTCTTTTTTTTTATTATTGCTATTTAGGAGCATCCTTTCCTTTAAAGTAAGAAATAAGTCATTAACTAATGTAAAGGTTACTTTGAAAAATATAACTTTGAAATGTGACTTTCAGTTATTACTATTTTCATGTGAGTAGTTAATTAAAAATGAAAAATGTTTTTATTTTATACCTCCAAATTAGTTCCTTTTTTTTTTTTAAACTAATCTTTTCTATTATGATACAAAACTGTCAGAAAGCATAAACTTCATGATGAATATTTAAATACCTTGATGCATTTTTTTAAAAAATGAAGCGAAACTCTTGTATTGCTTAAAAACAATTGCTTTTGATTTTATTCCAGGATGGCAAGGTGCCTCATCTAGAGATAAGCCGGCAAAATTGCAGGGAAAACATTTGTTGGACCAGTTAAATATTTTGAATATAAAATAATAATAAAAAAATAATTTTAATTAAAAAGGTTTTTGACAGTGTTTCTATTCAATAATTGACGAGACTTATTGAGTAAAATATTCCAATATGTCCATATCGAATTACTTGCTTTCTTAGTGATTACGCTCATCTAATGCCAGTAAAATACATTGGAATCCCGCTCAACGAGCATAATTCCCATCCAAAACTTACTTTGATTCTAAACACTCCTTAAGTGAAATTACAGGAATCCATGTAAAATAGGACAAAGCTTGCCATTCAGAAAAAAATATATACTAATGTAATTTATTATTTAGATTGTATGCTTTTTTACAAGAATATTGTTTAAAAATATTTGTCTGGGATTGCATTTAAAAATAAGGCGAAAATGTGACATGGCATTATCGTTAAATGAATCTATATTGCTCATAGTTGCTGCTTTATCAGAACAATGCTTCTCAATATACGATGCGATAATTTGCTATGCTTTCAGCCTCTTCCTTATTTCACAGCAAAGTTTCCGCTGTGATGTGTTTATTATTCCTTCCTATCCTGATCAAGTTTCCTCCGTAGGATTTTGCAGAGACACAGTATGTAGCCCAGTTAAGTTATTTGCTAGTTATGACCATGTTCTTCCACCAGCTTACCAAAGTCATTGCTATCCATTTCTTGATCCATAATCTAAGCCAGAAATAAAAGACAACTATTTTTTCTCGTAAATATAGGCATTTTCTTCAAACAAACGATCTATACAGATTGATATCAACCAATCTACTATATGATGTATGGGTATCTCCTCATCAAACGTTTTGGCCGATGATGTGGTGTGGAAGTTTAGTGAGGTGGTGCCAGCACAGGTATTGTCCTCGTCATCTAACGGCGGTAAAAATCACAAGTTCTGTCTCAAAATAGCCCTAATGTTTCTTTAAAATGGGTCGTTAATATAAGTAAAGTAAACAAAACATCAAACATTCTGCAGAACATTGCTCTTTATGCAAGTGGGTTTTTTATATTTTGTTTTTCTCGTCATGTGTGTCACACATTATATAAGTTGCTCGTTAAGTTAGGTTGACTACATCTCTACACACTCGGTATCTTGATGAATGGGCCAAGAAAGGTGAATTCACATATATGCATCGCCTACAAACGTAGTTAGGAATCTATTAGTTACTTTCTTACGCACTGGTAACCCCAAAGAGAAATGGAAATGCTAAATTTTAGAATGTTATTTGCGTGTTGCTCGGTCTTTTTGCAAAGACAATAACTCAAAACCGTTTTGAAATTCGGTATGTGTCATTACATCAAATTTGTTAATTTCTTTAAACTTTTGAACGAAGTTAATTCAAAGGATGTTTATTCAACTTTCGCATACAATGCAACACGACAAAATTTAGTGCATGGATTTAAAATTTAAGAGTGGATCTCTGTCATCACTGGCGTCATCAAAAAGGATTTTTGCATGCTCAACGCAGCAATTCAAAAAGTATACCAAATTGGATAAATATAGTTTGGTTCTTAGTTTTATCATCTAAAGTACAAATCCTTATTAAATTTTGAATTACAGCATAAAAGAACCAACATTCGATCTGTATTTTCATATTTAGGTAAACTCGAAAATAAAACAAACAAACAAACTTTTAAAAAGAAGAAATTTACAACGTAACAATTGTAGTTCATTGTCAGTTTTAGATTTTAATCGGGTTGAGAAAAGGTGTCCAAATTACTTATTATATTTTCAGATATTTGTGTTCTAACTGTATCTCAGCGATTCATCGCAAAAGATCAAACACCGATAGTCTCTTCCAAATCTGTTGTTTGCCAATGGCAAGCAGCTAATACTACACTAGTGCCGGCTTTCTTAACTACCATGAAATACTCAACTCTCTTGTGCTGGATGCTGAAAATAAAAATCTGAGAACAAGTGTCGTTCACTGTCTTCACAAGATCTAAATTTTATGTGAGTGGGGAGAAGAATAGCTCATTGATTAGACAGAATACAAGGAAGTTTCGATGCCACTCCTACTAGTATTTTGACTGCAATTAGAAGTTTCGCGAATATATTTTTGGCATAAAAATTACAGTATGTCTACATTAATCGATGTAAATGCAGCATTAACTTTACACTTGTTTAATAAAATAATTAGAGTTAATCTAGACTGAAGCATTTTTTCAAGAAGGTTTTAATATTATATTTTACTAGCTGCCTATGGCGACCAGCCGGTTCACAATTCTTAATACTCTTTAAAATAGTCAGTTAAATACTTTATGTAACAGCATTGTCAATTAAATACCTTGTGTGACTTGTCATGGCCAATTAAATACTTTATATAACTTTAATGTAACTTATAATACTTTAAGTAATTTAACTTTTAATATCTACCTCATCAAAATATTTTTAAGGTTCAAATTTTGATTGCCAAATAATTCACTCATTCAGTTATAAAGGCCTTAAGCCTTTAATGTACTCTATGTTTCTCATTACCTGTCAGTTCTCGCAAAATTTCAACTTTAAATTAAACTGGAAATGATTAAACTGCAAATTGATATAAAAATATTTTTTTAACCAAAACTAAGCATTTTTTCTAAAATATAAGTAAAAGAGAATCATTATGTGTCCTACTGAATAATTAAGCAATTTATATAATATTTCAAGAATTATTCAACAAAAATTACTTAGATTCACCATAATTCTGTTTAAATTCTAAGTTTTATACATCTTTTAGGCTGTACAAATTAGCCGTTGGACCTTGAATTATATATATATATATATATATATATATATATATATATATACATACACTGAAGTGACAAAAGTCATGGGATAGCAATATGCAAATATACAAATGGCAGTAGTATCACAGCGAAAAAGTATAAATGCGCAGTTCGTTTTCGAGAGCTTTCATTTGTGTTCAAGTTATTCATGTGAACAGGTTTTTCGTGATTTATGGCGGCACGACGAGAATAAACAGACTTTGAACGTGGAATGTTAGTTGGAGCTAGACGCATATGTCATTCCATTGCGGATATCGTTAGTGAATTCAACATTCCGAGATCCACGACATCAAGAGTGTGCCGAGGGTATGAAATTTCAGGCATCACATCCCATCATGGACAGCGCAGTGGACGACCACCTGCACTTAACGACCGAGACCGCCGACGTCTGTGTAGAATGGTCAATGTTAATAGACACGCAACACTTCGTCAAATAACTGCAGGAATCAATGTGGGACGTACGAGGGATGTGTCCGATAGGACTGTGCGGCGAAATTTGTCTTCCTTGGGCTATGACAGCAGAAGACCGACTCGAGTGCCTTTACTGACTGCACGACATCGTCTGCAGCGACTCTCCTGGGCTCGTGAGCATATCGACTGGTCCCTGGACCAGTGGAAAACCGTGGCGTGGTCAGATGAGTCACGATTTCAGTTGTTACGAGCTGATGGTAGAGTTCGAATGTGGCGCAGACCCCACGAAGCCATGGACCCAAACTGTCAGCAAGGCACTGTTCAAGCTGGTGGTGGCTGCATAATGGTATGGGCTGTTTTTACATGGCATGGACTCGGTTCTCTGGTGCAACTGAACCGATCACTGACTGGAAATGGTTATGTTCAGCTGCTTGCAGATCACTTGCAGCCATTCATGGACTTCACGTACCCACACAACGATGGGATTTTTATGGATGACAATGCGCCATGTCACCGGGCCAGAACTGTTCGCGATTGATTTGAAGGACATTCCGGACAATTCCAGCGCATGATCTGGCCACCTAGATCGCCCGATATGAATCCCATCGAGCATTTATGGGACATCATCGAAAGGTCCGTTCGTGCCCAAACTCCTGCACTATCCACACTTTCACAATTATGGACTTCTATACAGACATTATGGCTCAATATTCCTGCAGAGGACTTCCAACGACTTGTGGACTCCATGACACGTCGAGTTGTTGCACTTCGCCGGGCAAAAGGAGGACCGACATGATATTAACAGTCATCCCATGACTTTTGTCACTTCAGTGTATATATATATATATATTCTTTACATTTTCTTTTTAGAAAAAACATATTTCATATTTATTTCATTACATATAGACAGGTGCTGAAAATTACATTTTTATATGTTTAATTTGAAATATTTATTTATTTTTTCTATTTCAGTTTTTGTCAATCTGATGGCCACAAATTGGTAAAAGATAATTTTATCCCTTTCACTCTTAACGTGCTCGAGCAGATTAAATTTTATTGTTTTATCTGAAATGTATTGTTGAAAAATATAGTTAAAGCATTTCTTTAAAATTTCATTAAAACTAGAAGCTACCATTAGAAAGCGAATTTTTTTAACTTTAATTTGATGTAAAAATCATCTTTGTGCGATAATACTTTTAAAAATTATAGCAGAAAAATGTTAAAATTTTTCTTAATTTTTAATTAATTCAAATTGTAATTAAAAATTCAAAAGAAAAAGGCTCCTAGGTGCACATTCCTGACCTCTAAGTTATACATGTACCAAACTTGGTAGCTTTAGGTTCGACGGTCTGGCTTGTAGAGAGCCAACACACGCACATTGAAATTTATTGTAAGTATAGATATAGATAGATTACTTACTTTAAAACAGATAAAGAGTATAAATCTTCTATTATATTATTAATATTTTAAACTAGCAAGCATTGCTTATACTTTAATGTAACTGTTTTATGTATTATGTCATTGTATTTGCAAATACGAAGTAAACTAAAAAAAAGATTGTAGTAATAAAAAAAACTAGAACTCTTGATTTCAACAATTTCTCAGATTTCAGATCACTTTGAATTCGATAAAAAATTTATTTTGAATCATGTGGAATTTTCGCTCCGTCTGTCTGTAAACACGAAGACTCAACAACGCTTTGAGTTAGATTCATAAAATTTGAAACATAGTTTATACACTGCTGTGGAGTGTTCTATTTAATGTTGAATGAAATTCATGAGAGAAAGCCTTTATATCTGAATATAAATTGATGTGATAGCAACAGATAGAAAAGAGCAACTTTATTGCACAGATATAAAATTTAAAGCTTAGATGTGTGTCAAATTTAGAGACATATCCGTAATGGAGGTATCCTACTATACTTCCTTTAAAAATTATTTTCTTTTATTAGTATGCAAGCGCAATAACTCAAAAACGATCACTTTAAATAAATATGTAAAATCTGGTACATGATTTTTTTAAATACAATTGTAGTTTCGTGCCGCATTTTAATTTTAATCTGTCTGAAACAACCAAAGTGCAAATTCCATTTTCTGCTACATCAACCCCATTCCAGTAATTAATCGCCAAAGGTAGCATTATATTAATATTTTTCATAACTATAACTCGCCTATGGCATGAAAATAATAATAGGCAATGTTATATTAAATTTGGATTCTGATGGAGTGCTAGAGGAAAAAGAAAGTTACGTCATAGATTGAGGTTAGGTAGGTATACCACATTAAATTTACATTAGGTCACGGGCTGCGGTGGCCCGGTGGTAAGGTCTCAGTTTCGGAACCAAAGGGCTTCAGGTTCGAGTCTCGAATCCATTGAAGAATCGTCGTGTGAAGGGGCCAGCTGTCCTCCTCCTGGTGTGGTGTAGGAGGGGTGCCAGCTTCGGTGTAGACCACGTCCTCTGAACAGGGTTCAAAATTATGAGGTGCGTCCGAAAATAGCCCTATTGTTATATTACAAGGGGACGTTAATATAAATAACTAAACTAAGTACATAAGCCATATGACTATCACTTCATTATTCATTAAAAAAGCTCCAGAAAATTATTCCAATTATTATTATTTTTATATTTTATTATATATTATTTTTAATTAGTAATCCAATTATTCAATCAAAGCAATTATAAATTAAACGGACGACAACTAAAGTGTACAACTCATGGCTCTCCTTATAATAGATAAAAAATATCAAATTAAATCAATGAATATAAACATTTGTAATAATAGAAAGTGGATGTAAAACTTCCGCTTAGGGTAGTATTAAAACTGTTAAAAAATTACTTAACTTGTAACTATGTTATTATTCGAGAAGGGTGCATTATTGATGATCATGTTTTGAGATACCTTTTTCCTAGTTTTGCTTCCTAAAAACTCAGACATTCTGAAAACTATTGAATTATGTCCTTCTACTGCTATCTTCTTAACAAACAGTTTCTACTCTTTATGCAAAAGTTAAGAGTCACGTACTATTCAGAATTATTGAATATGGTCACAATTACTCCTGTTGCCTGTGTACTTTTTAACTGACACACAGCTAGAAGTAAAAAAGCAATATCCGAAATACTGAGATCAGAGAAGCCTCCAATTATTTTTGAAAAATAGCACTTCATTCTCGCTTTCAAGTATAAAAAAAATTAGGAAGGATAATTTTAATCCGTTTTAGTACAAATTCAATATCACGGTTCAAACTGGGAGTTAATAAATCAAAACTCAGCTTGCCAGGATGTATCCAAGTTGCAAACGACTATCATGTTTTGGCCTGTCTTCAAGTTAGAATTCATTGTATTCCTTCATAATGACTCGGCGTGATGCCAATACTTAATACCACCGATAAATTTAAAAGTTCCCGCAGCTTTGCCCTTCTTTGAGAAGCACTATAATAAATTAAGCCCTTGACTGGGAGAGATTAATAAATAATGGGTATTTCGCTCAAAATATACTTTTGTCGTTTTCCGCGATTCCAAGTCTTGGTAATTAAATTTTAATGCGTACATGCCTCTCTTGTTTTGCGAATCGGAACACAGTGGAAATTCTGTAACAATAATAATGATAACGAGACCTTAACAAGATGGCCGCCTGCCGCTGGTCCGCCATTTTGATTCCCCAATGAGTAATGTTTGCGGTGGTGGATCCATAATTACATTTATTTCAATCTTTTTTTGACGCCTTGTTAGGGGCAGGTCCAATCGGTTTCACAGCAGTTATTAGACCTGCCTAAAGAGAGGGGAAGGGCAATTCTTGATGAATGGCAGCGTCCATCGATGTATTTCTAAAAATCTTCACTGCCTTGTTACGTTGAGAAATCACGGTAGAGGCGAAACGCCCCGCTGAGAATTTTAGGGTATCCCCAGAACTGGTATTTATCATTTTTCTAACACAGTACGTGATTTACTTTATGAATGAGAGCACTCTTTTTTTTACCCTTCTTTAGTTGACTAGTTCGTTAAAATCACGATTCAGCCATCGCTGATCTTAATGAATTTAAATTCCCTTGTTTGTGATTTGATGACTCTAATCATGAGGGCGCTTCGGGGAGAAAGGAAAAGAGCCGCGGAGATCATTCATAAAATGGTTTTCGGAAGAGGTTCGTTTTTTTCCCTTTCACTGCTTTTAAAAGGTGATTAATTTCATTGGAAATGTGGCTGGAAGCAAATGTGGTTCTAAAATTTCATGCACGGTGGGTTTATGGTAATTTGCTTCTAAGTTTAAACTAGACTTTTCCGCTTCATATATTGACCTAATGCATATTCTTTAAGTGCTTTTCCAAAAATAATAATCCAGATCATTATTCAATGCATATTTTCAAAAGAAAATGCGAGAGAATATTACCATTGTAGAAAAATTAATATATTGATGACGTCATGCGTTGAACTTGAAACTCGGTTGGATAGCAGATTAAAACTTATTAGGATCTAGTAGAAAGTTAAATTGCAGTAAAATATAAAACATTTGGAATGTTTAAAATTTAAGGTTTCGATCTTAAAGTGAAATTTGTTTAGTTTGAAATGTCTTACTTCATCTTATTAAATTCACAAAATTGAATATTTTCTCACGCATAGTAATTTTTATCAGGTATTATCACAGTATCTCTAATGTCTACCGGTTGCTGCAGTTTGCTGTTAATTAACTTCGGCAACAAATGCTTTTATGGGGGATTAGAATTGTGCTTCACGGACCAACCCTTACTATCATATTCCATCATTTTTGGGGGCGGTGGCCTGGTGGTAAGGTCTCGGCTTCGGAACCGGAAGGTTTCAGGTTCGAGACTCGATTCCACCGAAGAACCGTCGTGTAAGGGGGTCTCTTGCACGTTAAATATTTCAGACCAAACGTCCTCCCGCTGGTGTGGAGTGATGTGGAGAGGGGGGTGCCAGTTCAGGTGTCGTCCTCATCATCTGATCTTGATTCACAATTACGAGATCCATCCCAAAATAGCCCTCGAGTTGTTTTAAGCGGGACGTTAATATTACTAAACTCCATCTTTTTCTTTCTAAATTGTAAACACTATCATTTTAGCTTCTATACTGTGATCATTGCTTTCATAAACGTATTTTATTTTAAAGTGATTGCTTTTGCAGGAAATAAAATTTTATCAATTAACATTATATGAACTGATCTCAATCTCGCAGTGTTTTAGGTGAAGGCTCTTCAATTAAAGATATTTTGAGGGCTTTTATGATTTTACTCTGAAGTATTTAATTTTTTTCCTTCAATCATTATTAAGACAAAAATAATTAATATTTGCATTTATGCTATTGTCCATAAACTTTTAATCACTTATTATAAAAATCATTTTCTTTTAATTCGATTTAATACTCTTATTACGCTTCATGATATTCAAGAATTTTTCTAAATGCCCAGAATTTTATGCCGGGAGTAACTACGCATTGTTGCATTTGCGTTGAATGAAATTCTAATCTGTAGAGTTTTCAGAAGTCTGTCAAAACCTATTATTAACAGATTGTTTTCTTAATTGTTTATAATTATTTTTTTGTTTCCTTAGTTGTTTCATCCGTTATCCTACAATTAATTCATATTGAAAAGATTGTCCGTGGAGTGCACGCTACTCATAGAGATAGATAAAAATAGGATGATGCTTAGATTATTCCTTCTCTTCTACCACAAAATATCTTTTATAACATTTAACTCTTATATAGCATTTTAACCTTACGAGGGAACTTTTAAAACCCTAAAACTTCTCATACGAAATAATGAATTGTTTACGATCCCATCGCGAGCATAAGATGGACCTTTAGGTAAATTTCTTCAAAAAATGGAACTCTCCCTTTTGAAGTATAAGAAAGCTATCTTTGGGACATATTCCTGAATTTTTTTTTGTCATGATCAGAGGACGACGATCATGCCAGAGTCCGCATTTCCATTTTCCGGTACTTCCAGAGGGAAGACGGATGACATTGATGCCAAATTTAATGTACTAAATCCTCCGCATAAATGACGGTTCTTTGACTTAAAATGTTTGATTTTATTGTTCTACTGATTTATGTAAGTATAGTCCATTAATTTCGATAAACATTATTGCATTGTAATTTTACCTAAACAGAAATAACTATTTTCACATATTTTATTTTTTACTTTCTCTTATAAATAAGGAAAAAAATGTGATATTTTTCAAAATATTTTATAATAAAGTTTAAAAAATAGTTTCAAATAATAATACATTGTTTTATTTTTAAAAAATTCTGATATCGATTGATATATATAGTAAGTGCTCTTATAATAGTTTATAAATCTGAATAATAATTAAAAGTATAAATCTAAATAATAATTAGAAAAAAATTTGAAATTTTGGTATATTGATTTTGATAAACATGAAATATTAATACTCTTAAGATTTTTAAAAATTTCAAATAAGATAAATTTCAGAAATTATTTTTAAAAAATACAGAGCATGTTCCTAATTTTAATATTTTATTTTCTAATTCGATGCATTATTTAATAAATTTTCAAATTTCTGTATCGGCTTGTATTTCTGTATTTTTTTTGGTACAAATATAGTATATTTAAAAAATATTATACTCCTCTGTTTCGGAAGCAATGGAAATTTTGTAAGCAAAATTGCTTTATGTAAATATCGCAAAGGAATGTTTATTCATTGATTGGTAATATCTATAAAACTAATGGAATTTAATACCAAGACGTAAATAAGTACTGAAACACTTGGCTTGATGTTATCTTATATTCATACAATACTGTAACAATTAATTGAAAACAAGCTTGCTGCAATATTCAAGTTGAACAGAAATAATTTCTTTTTGAATTTACTGATAGCTGTTTAAGGCATTTCCAATAAAGGTTTTGATAACTTACTTGATATTACTTTTCTCTTTGATATTGCCTGAATAGAATGTATTTCCCAAAATGTGTTTTTTGCTTGAATTAACTATTTAAAAACATCATTCAATAAATAATTTATAAATTTTTGCAATGCAGTTACATAACTAAAATCCCCAAAACATATTACAATAACGGAAACAAATAGGTACATTTTTATAATTCTTTTTTTTTCATTCAGAAGAATTAATCTTACGTTTTTTTAAAAGAAAATTATTAGTGCATCATTATATAGAAAAAACATTTTTCAAACGCGAATTTTCAAAGAGAAAATTGCTAATATCTTTTTAATAAAATTTTAGACACTTTTTGTTCTTTATAAATAAATTATGATAAAGGAAAGAAATATGCTTTAAATTAAAACATGTTTTAATGTAAAAAAATTGAAATGAATATTCATGTAGACGAAATAACAGGAGAAAATATTAAATGCTGTTCATTTTGCGAACTTGTAACTGTCACTTTCGAATGAATTTACACTGATTTGATCAAGGTCCCGTTTGATGGTCATTTTTTTACTTGTCACATAAATTGTGATATTCAGTTTTAATTAATTTAATTATTTATTATTCATACGGTTAGTTCAGTTTTGTGGATTACATGCCAATACCGTGCTGATTATTTCAGCAGATTGTTGGGGTTTATTGAAATACAAAAATGTAAATAATTACTCCTCCGTATGTCATCTGATTTAATAGCTATAAAAAATTGAAGTTATAACAAATAACTACGAGAAAAAAATTGTTTAAAAAAAATTTAAACTACTGGAAAAAGCTAATGTTTTCAATTTTAAAATGATTGGAAAAAATGTTTTTTTTTTCGGTGCGACAATTTTTTTTTTCGGTTGAAAAAGAAACAACAGTTAAATCTTCGATTAATTTTGAATTAATTAGAATTATGACAAACTTTTTGAAAACCTCCTTTTCCTGAGAATCTATGATCCAAAAAGTAATTATGCCCCAAATTTAAAAACTCAAAGTCTAACAGTCTGCGCTGTAGAATATGGAATTCTCTAAGTTGAGCAACAGGCTGCATTCGCAGCAATGCTTAATTATCACAATTTACAGAAAATGTGCCTGCTTAAAAGCAATGCCATGTTACTAGAAAGGAAATTCTATTGTTTCATAATACACAATTGTGCCAATAATTTGCATTCTCATTGATAATGGAAAGTTATCGTAACATTGAGTTACTGAAGGAATGATGAATGGAATCAATTCCCACTGAAACAAATCACATCTTACGTATTACATCTATATGTCTAGCAAATTTGTGTAAGAAATTTAAAAAAATGCTTTAGATTAAATTGACTGTTTTGAATTTTTTAAAATTCTTTTATTATGGTGATGTGATCGCGTGCACACACATACATACCAACTGAATTTAATATCTTGATAATGCGCTGTGTATTTAAATAGTTCCTAAAACAATGTAAAGTGTGATTATAAAACATTTTTAGTTGTATTTTAAAAATAAGTATTAAAGTTTTAAACAAATTTTAAATGAAATAAAAAATGGGAAAAAAACTAATAAAAACCAAAGTTTCTTTTTTTTTAATCTTAAAAATTGTATAAAAATGCTTTCTGCGCCATGGATACAATTCTAAAATTATTGAGAAGTAGTAGATCTCAAAGTTATTGTAGAAAAGCGTCAACATTTGAATTAATTATTAATTTGAAATGTAATTTAAATTTAAAAAAACAACCATACTTTAATTCGTGAGATCTACTTTTCAAAAAATTTAAACAAGTTAAATTTGATTGTTGTAAGTCCAATGATTTTTTCCTGCATATTCCGCCATGCATATCGTAATAAAATATCTTATATGGAATAAATAAATATTATTATGTTAAAGAAAATCGGGTACATACTACATCGGAAAAACTAATTGGATTGCGCTTCTTGAAAGAAGATGCCAGATATCATATAAAAAAGACATTAAATAACAAGTAACATATAATGCAAAGTAACATAGTTATATTTAAGTGACTGATATATTGCATGAATTGAACTATATTGAATGGCAGTATTTAAAAAAATGATCAATAAAATTTGGTATGGAAAGAAAAACTTTTTGCAATTAGATTAATATGTCTTTTTAATCTTCTAGATCAGAGGTGTCCAAACTACGGCCCGCAGGCCAAACCCGGCCCGTCAAGTGATTTTATCCGGCCCGCGGAGGGTTTTAAAACATAATGATGTTTTTGCCCAAACCTTTTCATTTTCATAAAGGTATATAGAAAAACTACGTGGCCAACAAAACGGAGTTGTTGTACTTGACCAAACACAAATGTCTATCGCGCTGTTAAGTTATAAGACTAAATTATTGATCTTCAAGCAAACGAACAAATCAAGGACAAATACAAGGAAGGAAACTTAATAGATTTTTATAAATATTTGAATGCAAAAGAGTTTCCAAATTTGAAGAAATTTGCTCGTAAATTCATTTCAATGTTTGGGACTACTTACGTGTGCGAACAAACTTTTTCTCGAATGAAATATCTCAAATCAAAATATAGAGCAAATTTATCTGATGATCATTTGCAGTCATTGTTTATGATTGGTGTAACAAATTTTGATCCCAACTATAAAGACATTCTTCAACAACAAAAAAAAAACCAGTTTCATCATTCGAAATTAGAAGTTGCATGAAAATATTTCAATTTATATAAAATAATTATATAATTATACTTTGTTTGTTTAGTATTTTGTATTTTCAAGTTACAATAAAATAGTATTAATTAATAGTATTTAATGCTACTTTACTCATAATGATATTTTTCAATTTGTATATACATGTGGCCCGTATAACATGGATCTAATTTCGATCCGGCCCGTGCCGCGAAAAGTTTGGACACCTCTGTTCTAGATTATAAGAAAGGGGATTCAACATTTGAAAGCAACTGAAAAGAATAAAACTCTGTGGAATGCTTAATTGCCTCAAATTTTCTTCCTAACTCCACTAGAATTAATATTGTATAGTTCATGAAGCTCTAGACTAAAGCAATTTTGAATTTAGTTCTAAAAAGTATAGCATTGCTTTTATGTTAAATGAAGCCTAATATTATTAAAAACTATTTATTTGAATTGATTTCCGTACACGAGAGGGGATTTGAATTTTGAATTTTTTTAAACAATAAATCTCTAAGGAATTACTTGAGAAAATCTATTACATTTCAATCTATTACAGTTTCTTAAATTTCTTTTTTCAATGTTTTGTTTCCTGATGGAAAAAAACGTTGAAAATTCTTACCAGTCAGACATATTTCTTCTGCAACTACTAAGTAGAGGAATAAATTTGGAAATAAAATATTAATTCTTGACCACCAGTTTCACTAAGATATTTAGAACCGATGTGATTTCCTTGATAATTTTTTTACATACGTTGAAGAACACGAAAGAATCTGATAAACTGACAATTTCTTTCACATACCCAAAAGAGTTATTTTCAAGTTTCGCTATCTTCATAAGAAGTTTCTGCCGGACTCTCTGTTATATCTGCCACTTTTTAACAAACGATGATTTAAAGAAATTTCTAGTAGAATAATATATAAATGCAACTTGATCTATAAACTCTTAGACCATTTTCAAAAATTTATAATTTGAATTGCTATTAATCCCCTTACTCCCGTCCGTTCTTTCCTGATTTAGAAAGTAGAATGTTCTTCGATTTATCATTGCCCAACAAGAACTAATTTAATGTTTGATCAGAAAATAAGGGATGTACTTAGTGCAAGGAGTGAGGCCTACTACCAAAAGCCATATGAAAGGGTACGAATAAAAATGGAGCTCTTAGAATTTTGTTACAAATAAAAGTGGAGTTCTTAGAATTTTGTTTTGAAAAGGGATATATTATTTTAAAACGAAAAGCACGTCAGAAGTGTTTTAATGCAACTAATTTGCTCTGTGATATTGTGTAGTTTCATTGCTTATATGAGCAAGATGGTGGGTTGAATATTTAATATTCTGGGTATCTGTATGCGTTTGAGGTTTTTTAATACAACGGAAAATGTTCAAAAATAAAGAATTCATGAGAACTTATTGAATTTCAAAAATAGCATAAGAATTTGTTGACTAATACATATAAATTGACATTATTATCAAAATTTCTAATTTCTTTTGAGAACATCACAGTGATGCTCTTACTTTCATTCGAAGAACATACATTTTCCGAAAAAAAAAATATCAGGTTCTTCATAAACAAACAGTGATCCAACCTGCTCCAAAAAGTATGCAAGGTAAAAACAGAAGAGAATACTTGATAATGTAACATCATCATTATCTTATCATAGGAAGAAAGGGGGTGTCTTAAATACTACACGATGTAGGAGTTGCTTGAGATCGGAATAATTCATCAAACCTCTCTCCCCTCTTACTTTCCATGATTCCTTTTTGTCCATCGTCATTTTCTTTTCTTCCTTTTTTCGGAAGCTTCGCGAAGACCGCGTGTGTCTTGGTGCAAATAAATCCGCTCTGTGTCAAACGGGGTGGCATTATTTATCCAAAAGAAAGATGTTAGTTCCTACGGGCGGACTTTTTTGCAGTGGAACACAGACACACTTGATGTTGTTTGTGTTTGTCCAGCCTGGCTTCTGTACCGGCATGCGTAATGGTCTTACATAATCCATTGACAGAAGAAATTTCTGACGGAATGGCCGCTGCAATCCGATTAAATCAGTAATCAATGCACGGTTTTCTTTGCTTCTAGCTGAGATTTTCTTTAGCAATTATGTCAAATGTGCGAAAGTAAAGAAACATCGATTTTGAAAGGACTTTCCATTATATAATCTTACATGCTAATAGCTCTAAATTAAGTCATTACATTATGAAGGGTTATTCAATGTTAGTCTTCAAGGTTCTAAAAATAACTATTGATTATACTGCTTTTTAGTGGCATTGCCTAGTCGAAATCCTCCAAAGAAAACACAATTACTTCTATTAGCAACCGAAATTAATTGTTGTAGTTTCTATAAATATATGTCTATATTATTTGAATAAAAAAACTATATTAAATGTGTCCTCATGTAATTAAATGCCCCCATAATGATACCAATAGAGTATTGAAGGTTAAAAAGATTTTCATACCTTGAGAAATTTCTAAAGTGACTGTGTTTTAATGAAGGTTTGAATGGATAAATGTTTTTTATAAGAAAAAAGCTATAAATTTACAGAAAACATGTATTCATCAGGGAATGAGAGGTATTAAGGCTCGAGAATTCATCTGATAATACTTGAAATAAAATAATTTAATGCTCAAGCTCCAAATTTTACTTTCTAGTACAAAAAAAAAAAAAGAATGCGCCTAACTAAGGCTGGAAGCTAAGAAGATGGTTATATCAATCTAAATATATTTTACATATTCTCTCTCTCTCTCTCTTTTCTACAGCGTCTGCTGGATTTTTTTCTATGATGTATGGTAGATTTGCAATTATTTCCCTTTTATGTTCTACCGAAGTTAAGACTGAAGAACTAAGTAACAAATTCTTCCTACGAATAACTTCGCTTTCAAGATTGCGGATCTCATAAATTGTGTATTGCTTTGTAACCTTATGGTGTCTATATCATTGCAAAATCATTCAGAACCTAAAAACAGTGTTATTCCAGAAGAAGTGCATGATTAAGTCTTTCAGACATCCTTATGAAGTTAATTTTAACCCACCATGTATTCTCCTTCCAGATTTCCGAAACTAGATATCATTTATTGATTTTGATTTATTTACACTAAGCAGTTTTTATGTAAAAAATATTATGACAAACTAAAATAACAAATCAATCTATTTCAAATTTAAAAGTAAATATTAAAAAATACAAGATTTTTTTTGTGCAATCTAAATGCTTAAATGTGAAGTTTACCAGAGTTGTCAATTTTTAAGCAAGCCAGCTGTCTATAGAACAAATTGGACAACATTGACTTACAAACATATTTAGAAGTATAAATGAAACATTTAATTTTTTTTTTGAAATTTAAACGACATTTGATTGTATTTCAAATAAATATGAGTACTATGCTCAAATGAAGCACATTAAATTAAGATAAAAACAATGACATTTTGAATTAACCAATAAATATTTAATATTCCTAGTCGACAGCTGTAGAGCCCCTTGGAGTTTATTGAAATAACACTGATTTTAGTTTAGTTTTGCCATCGGCTCATATCTCCAGTCAAACTTTACGTTCCAGGTAAGGTTATACACAACAATAACTATAATAAACTTGATTTTCTGAAGTGGATAATTACCTTCTTGTGTTGTGCATGAATTTATACTGTCGATCCTGAAGACATATTATCCTTATTTGAAGTATAATTTTTTCTCTTAAATATTTGCGCATTTAATCCAAATTTAATTAAAAAATTTCCAGTGATTTCTCAGAAAGTGAATAAAAATTAAAAACTGCCTTAATTTTATACGTCAGTGTAAGGGTAAAAAGTGTTTCTGTCTCATTACATAAAAGATCTGTATAGAAAAATGTATAATATTTTGAAATAAAAATTTGAGCTAGATGAATTTAATCATAAAATATAAAATATTCATTATTGGAGTGACAAAAATAGCTGTGTATGATAAAATTTGAAACTTCGCTAAACTTCGAATTGGAGGTTTTTTTTAATCCAGAAAGATATATTTAGATCCAAAAAAAAGGAAATATAAGAAAAATCTCTATTAATTTTAAAAGGCGTAGGATTTTATAAATAAAACTACGAAAAAATTATCTGACAATCCAAGAAGTAAACTAAAAAAATGAGATCTGGATAGTTTAATAATAGTGACAGATGAGTTTAATAAATAAAATTAAAGTCATAATAAAATTAAAAGTCAAAGCACATGATTTAGCTGAATCGGTAGCTGGAAAGGTCATCATTTATAGGTGAATCAAAACCAATCCGTCGAACCAAAATTTAGGAGTTTCACAAAGTGTACATTCCAAACTATGATATCATTTTTAAAAAACTGGAAATGCTGTCCAAAAACCGAGGCGAGATTTTACACTTGCAACAACACAAAATGATAATCAGTATTTAACTCTAAAGGTCAGAAGAAACAGTACTGTGAACATTACTTTATTTCGAAGCATCTTGAAAGAACTGACTCCATAATGTGGGCTTATTTGCTCGCAGACCTACGGTTTATGTTTCGCCGCCAAGGAACCCTCGTGTTACCAACAAAAGGTGGGCTAGGAATATCTTACATGGGAATGAAATGGGTGGAATAACGTGATCTTCACGAGGAATCTCCCTTCAGTAATGTTAGTAATAATAATAATGTTAATAATCACAGATAATAATAATGCCAATTCAGTATTTAATCACACTGACCCTAAGAGATCCATCTCTTGAGATAACCTGGTTACTCGAAATAATTCTGCATTTGTGCATGACAATAGAGGATTTGATGGAGGTGGAATATTGGATTGGGTTACATTCTGGGTTAAATTAGTGGAATATTTCTGTCAATGGCACAAATCTGTATATTATGAGGAATGGTGAATTAATGGATCAGCGTTATAAGGATGAGATCCTCACTCCTATTATGGTATTCTATTTTACGCTGTAGCAGTTGATGATGTATTTATTCTCATGAATGGTAAAAACAAGCTACATCATGCTCAACTAATTGGTAGTTTACTTTTCAAAGAAGGAATTATTTACATGGGTTGGAGCTATTTAATTACTACTATTTATTTATAAGGCATACATAAACGATTCATGTTCCCATGTTTTACAATCCTTCAGTATAGTCACCAACCCTTTTCCAACAATGTGGAAGTCGTAGAATATCTGTAGCAGAGCCTATTCTGTTCATAGTTTGAATGGACCGGTCCACAGCCGTAATAATCTCTGCACAGTCCGCTGTGAGGGAACGCTATGCTTTAGGATGACGCCATTGACACCATCCGAGTCTTACACGAGAATCAACATAACTTTCTCATTGTCAGGGTTCAGAAGAAATGTAGAATGTCTTGGTGACCCGTAATGACACCATTCGTTTGTTTAACGTTTCAATTTCGGCTGATAAGATCTGATCCAAATCTCATCTAACGTAATGATACTACTGTACAACTTCTGCTGCTGCACATTCAATTTTTATTCAGCTTCGCTGTTCTTGTTTTGAAAACATTCTGACTGAACACTTACTTTAGATCGCAAGCTAATATAAGGATTAGTTCTTCGCGTCACTTCGCATGCGGGTTAAGTAAGAAGGACGAGTCTTTTTGCTGAGAGGTAAGGCAAGTATGTAGCTAACATGCGGGGTACGTGACATTCTTTGGTTTGGTTGCATGGCGTTTTTACAGCAGAGTTGCCACTATTAAATTTCAAGTACCCGTACAAGAATGGGCCATACTTTTGAGGCATGCACCCCATAGAACATGTTTGGAACATTCTGGGGAGAAGAACTGCAAGTCGGTTATCGCCCACAGAAACATTTTTGTCGTTGAAAAGTTTTCGCCGACAAGAATTGAAAAGAATACCTCATGGGTGTTCAAGATTGCTTTTGGTCAAGGGAAAACATACCATCATTGACATTTATTTTTATTCGAGAAATCCTTTTTTTCTGTTTGCATAATATATATGAATTGGCAACAAAATTTAAGTATGTATTCGCTGCTTCATTTTTTTCTCGTAGCTTACAGCACCTTTCATCATATGTCAGTCACCAACAATTTAGATCCTAAATCATAATGCTTTTGCTTCTAATGCTTTTGAGCAATGTATAGGGCAGTAAGACACGGTCTTACAAGGTTACGGTCTTTCGGTTTACAAAGTTCTGAAAAAAGTAAATGTGAACCTTTTCGGAAACTTTTATTTGAATTTTTATTTTAACTTGAGAATATTTAATGATTGGCTGTTTATAAGCTGCGCTCTAAATGTGCTATACGTCAATCACATGACCTAGATGTAGTTGACTCATAGTTGTTCTTATTCGGTAAAAGGCGTTTGCTAAGAAAGAATTTTTCAAAATTCCGATTAAATTTGTAATAATTGTAGATAGTATTATTGTACAAGAAATACTTTTCTATTCCAATTTAAATTTCTTAATATTAGCTTTTGAGAGATATCAGTTTTGTTTTCAAGCACTTTTCTTTAATTTTAACAAATTTTCAGAAAAGTTTTTAAATGTGTTTTGCTACAAAAAAATTCTTGACTTTGCTTCTGATTCCATAGACGCAAGTGTTGTGCCGAAGTAAAATACTTTTTTTGTGAGTATATACCTAACATTGTTGAAATAATTAAGAGTTTTTTTTTTTTCGAAATAATGTGAAGATGCATGCATTAATCTTAAAATATTTTCTAGTTACGGTGTTTCTATCTTAAACTTCGAATTTCCTATGATTATTTTTTATTGATTATAGCAATAAATAGACTTTTAGAATGTATTCGAACATGATATAAACAATTTAAATGTATGAAACTTTAAAAACCATTGTCTGCTCAAATTTGAAAAAATGTAAAAAGAAACTTACGGTTATTTACATCGAATCTTTTAGGATCTTTAAATTTTCTAAAAAAAAGCTCTTTTATTCAGATTTTCAGCGCTTTTATTTCTAGAATGATAAAATAAATTATTGCCATCTGATTATTTTAAGAGCGTGTGTTATTTACGTATCGAATATACAGAACTCTTAATTGAAGAACCTCCAAGAGATTCTCGTAACACGTGCAAAAGAGGATATGCATATTCGCTCGGTCCTACTCGTGTTTGAATTCAGTCAGTGGATTGTTATGAGTTTTAATCTGTATCACATGTCTCTAGACAAATACAGCTGGTGGATTTTGCTTGAAAAAAAATAAGAACGTGTATAATATTCTAGGTTAAGTAAATTACACTTTCATTTCTGCCTTAAAGTTTGTATTGTGAAATATTTTCTATGCATTTCTAGGATCAAAATTTTGTTTGATTTAAGAGTTACGTAAGTTCGCGTGGCAAAAGAATTTCTATGTTTCCGTTTAGGTAAATCTTTTTTTTTCTCATGTTTCTACCCCATTTCAACATTTTTACAGCATACATTTAAAAAATTATTTATCTCTTGATTTACTTTCTCGAAAACAGATCTCGCTTCCTTTTTATTTACTTATCATTAAAACTGAAACTTGTTCTTCCTTTTCCTTCATTTCATTACTCTCATCTTGTTCTTTACAGTTACAGCAAGCATTCCCTATGCAAATTCTAACAAACAAAAGTTATAATTGACAAATTAATTATTTCTTACAGATAATATATGCATGGTTATAAAGACATAGTAAATTGAGTTATAGGGTTTAGCATATGCAATTTTTTAACTTCTTGATTAAGAACTGTGCATCTGACTTTGACAATAGTTTTTTTCCGAATTTAACATGTAAATTCTGGATAGTGATAGTAAACATGAAAACGAAAAAAAAAATTCGCAATAAAACATGGAGTAATCTGTGTAAAATGTTATTAGTACAGGAACTTTTTGTCAGTACATGAAAGTAAAGGAAATGAGTACAACTAATAAAATGCACAAAATAATTCGGTTGAACATAAGTTTTCTCCAGAAATTAAAAAACAAACAAACATTTTTCTAATGACTGCTTTAAGAGTCATATGTAATATTACAAGTAGAATGGCAAATATATATTATCATATTAGCAACAACTTTGGAAGTAACAGTAGGCGTTAGAAACATTTATTGTTTGAAGCAATATATGCTTCAGACCTTGTTATTCAATTGATTATTACAATTGATAATCAATTTTAAAATTGCTTGTTTTTAAAGAAAAGGATTTAGAACAAAACCTTAAAATGTGTAAACTATTTTCAATAAATATGCAAGGATTTTTTCCTTTATTTGTCTTTTTATATTGTTTATCAATCAGATTAGGAATCAAGCCCTGAAAGACCACAGGACTGTAGGTTAAAGCAAGGTTTAAAATGGTATGAATTTATTACATGAGTATGAATTAATATATGAATGAGAAAAAAGTTATTGGTTCCTTTCATCTGGTTGTGCCTTTAACTGCATTAATTAAATGCTGGTACATGATAAACAATGTATGCTTCAGTCAAGCCTCTTTACAATCGAATTGTATTCTGTATGTTTTCTACCGAGCATCCGATAGGATGGTAATTTTTTTCCTTAATACTTTAAACTCTTTCAAAAAGGCAACCTATTTTTATACAAGTAATATAAGAAATTAAGTGAATTTCTACTTAGGTCACCAAAAATTGTTTATTTTTACTTTATATACTTTTTATTAAATAATTACAATTAATATAAATATGTACATACATATGACAGATTCATGATATTAAGAGGTGCAAGAATTTTTTCCCAGCTATCTACACGCTTCGCCACTGACGGTATTTATTCCTAAATTTATATTCTGCTAAATATCTTAAATAAGAGAATTTTTTTTCAAGTATAAAACTGAAATTAATTATTGTATAAAAATATTATTGATTTTCGCAAGAATAGAACTCGCTTTCTTTACCCAGGAAAATTCTCTAGGGAAATTGAAATCAATAGGCGGTAGTTAAATCGATAAAATGCAGGGATTTTAGTAATTTTCTCTTGAAGGTTCACGTGAAAATTATTGAAATACTTGCATTTTACCGATTGAGCTACTGCCTGTTGATTTCTATTTTCATTACAAACTGCTAAAACTCTATTTAAAGTATTAAAATTTAGCTAAATTTAATTAATGAATTGATATTTAAAAAACTGTATTAACATCAAGTGTAAGTTACAAGTTTAAAAAACCTATTTGAAGTTGACTGGAGGAATAAAAAGTTTTTATTAACGATTTGAAATTTGAACAAGGTATATACATATATATATAGAGAGAGCGTGAACTAATAGTAGGAATTTAATAAAAGAACGAAGTGAGGACGATACAACAAGATGTCACATTACTCTCTTATGATTACATCTTATATCAGACATATATTAAAAACCACCAGCAAGAGTAGAAGGTTATTGAATTCACATTTAAAAATAGCATACCGAAGGTAACAAAAGTGGTAATTGTGCTTAACGTATTATCTTGCCCTATATGTTGGTGATGTATCAGAATAATAGTTCAAACTGATGTATTATTCACTTTAAGCATAGCTTAATATCAACAGTTATATGATATTATGTCCATACGTTTTAAAATTAATAGAAAAGGTCTTTTCGGAATTTTATTTCATGTTGCTAGAGTAAAAACCCTTCATGACTTTCAAGGACATTTATATATTAATTTGTCACAACTTAACAGCATGGGTAGTTAGCTAACTACTAAAACAGATATGAGAAACTAAAAAAAAAAAAAAAAAAAAAAAGAAAGAAAGAAAGAGAAAAAGAAGAAGGGGGAAAAAGTCGAGCAGAATGTACATTATATCTACCAAGAATTTTTCGCAGGGAATTCGAACTAGCGGAGAAAGAAAAGCTCCGAGTTTTCTATCAATTTTTTTTTCAAATCATAATTTCTTTTACCCTCTATCGCCTTCTTAAATATAATTTGCTGGCCTTTAGATTAAAGTTTTTAGGCGTATTTACTCTTAAAGTAATATATCTGTTACTGGTTTATTGTCTTTCAAACAACTGGAAGAGAAAAGGGCGAAACCCCGGATATTGCTTCAACCGAGTCTCATATAAGTTTATCTTAAAACTTTATCTATTTTGTTCCATTGGCCGTTTTACAGAAAATAAGATGATTTGAAATAAATTTCTTCTATTTTTATCTCAGTTTTCTATCTTTCATCTTTGTTGGATATAAAAACTTTCTCTATATCAACGTATATTTCTTAGTATTTGATAAGTATCTTAAAATAGTTTACTCTCTATTGATATAAAGATTTGATATTGTGTTACACTTTACTTACAAGTTTTTGTAAGTCATTCAAATTTCAAAAACCGCAACAAATGGCAAATTTAGTGAATAAAGTAAGAATATTAGTTAATTTATAATTTATTAAATTAATTAATTTAATTTTGACTATAATTCAAGCATCAATTTAATCTACATTAATATGCGCATAAAGTAAGTAGAATGAAGTAAAACTATAAACAAGTCCTAAATTTAAATATTAAATTTTAGAAACAAATAAAAGCAAACCAAAGTCAAAATATTGATCACGTGGATACGAAATCAATACCATGACGTACCGTGCAGCTTACTTACTAATAGGTTATTCTTTGACTTTCAGGATGGTTATAATTAAAGTTCTACTTTGAAATGGTCATAAAAGGAAAATTGTGAGAATATTTACTCTTAAATAAATATCAATTGCTCAAATCTTATTAACATTGGTAAAAATTTAAAGACGATCATGGAAATTTCTTTTCCATTTCCATTAATGATTTCCCTCATTTCAAATAATAGTGTTTTAATTTCATTAATTATATTGATGATCTAATAATCTTCAAGCAAATATAATGTAAAAAATTATTATCTTAGAGGACCTGCGAAAGGAAAAATAAAGAAAATAATTAAATGAATAATTAATATCTCCAATATATCTAAAATGTATAATTATTTTAACTTTTCATTTTAACATTTCATGATATCATTTGAAATCACAAAATTTGTTGATTTGATGCTAAATCCTTACGTTATTTGTGAGTACATAGAGAAGCAAAAATTTCCAAATATTTTTAATCTATCATTTTGAAATGATGAAACGTAAGGTGCATTCGAGCATTTCAGTGAAATTATAAAGTAGCCAATTGCATATCCAAATTCAGATTATCGATTCAAACTGAAAACTTTGTCTTCATTCATATAATATTATTTACTGATAATTCAGAATTAATTAATTAAAAATATATAATCACTTTTAAACTCTTTTTTTAACTTTAGGATTAAGTCTAATTCATTCTATTTTAAAAAGTTTAAATGTTGATTGACGTGTGGCCCACCTGTTGATGAACGCTGTTTAGTTGTATGGAGCTATCTGTCTAATCAGATGATGTCTTTACAACGATACATGAGAGCTAGCAAAGAAGGGGTCATCGAA
Organism: Argiope trifasciata; assembly: GCA_026543055.1. Classification (NCBI taxonomy): domain Eukaryota; kingdom Metazoa; phylum Arthropoda; class Arachnida; order Araneae; family Araneidae; genus Argiope; species Argiope trifasciata. The sequence continues at coordinate 5,211,552 of JAPMOQ010015927.1, forward strand.
CACATGGACCGAATAGCAGGTGTATATTGTCAATGAACGTGTTTATATATTTAGAAAATTCTTTTAGCAATATATGTATATCGATGAGGAAACTCAAAACTGAGATTCTTCTATATTACCATCTGATATTTTTCCTGAACGAATTTGTATTTCTTTTTCGGCAGCGCTTTTTAATTATTGATGACACAATCATGCTCTCAAGCAAATGATTTATTTTCTAGATCTGATATGAATTGCCTAAAAACTTTAAATACGATTTGGATATCTGTCCTTCAGAGCAAAAAAATAGGAAGCGGAGTAAGAAATTAATAAAAGAGGAAGTTGGATACGCGTATCATCCAAGCTTTATCACAACCGTATCAAACATTTTTCTTAATGCAATCCACTTCTTTTTTTTACCACCTTTACAATCCATTGGAGACATTTACTCTCTGCATCATACACGTATCAATCGAGCCACACACTTTTCTTTGTTCTTGCGTTATTCTTTTTTATAAAGAATAGTATAAAACTGTGAGTATCTGTTTTAATCGAGGAAATCGTATTTTGAAAAGCAACGGTCTAGAGAGTAACGTTTCTAATATTTTTGTTACTAAAATACAGAATCTTTTGTAAGGCCGGGGTAGCCTGGTTGGTAGGGCATTGGATTTGCATCCTTTGGGTTGTGAATTTGAACACCACCGGCAGAAAACCTCCGTGTGTTGATAGCTAGCTCACGTATAAATCTGTCGTGATCACTAAGTCCACCATTTCGATAGTAATACCCCTGGGGGTACTGGTTCAGAAGTGATCGCTCTCTGATTCAGGTCTAAATTAAGATCTGTGAATGAGGGAATGAAATGTATAAATGAAGTACGTCTCGTAAAAAGGGTTGTGACGCGTGAGTAGCTAACTCATACTTTTGGCCCTAGGTGGGGCACCTAAAAAAAAGAAACGCAAAAAAATGGATAATATCGCAATCTAGTCAGCGGCCTTTGCAATGACAAGTGCCATTAGAAACAACAACAGAATCTTTTGTGCTGACATAATTGAAAGACTCTTATCCAGTGTAATTGTAATGGTGTATTCAGTTTGTGTGAGATTATTTGCATATGAAATAAGGTGAAAATAGAAACTGAATGAATGAAGCCTATGTGAGTTTGTTCTGGAGTACTTTTGGCACAGGTTTCATGTTTATGGACGATAACGGATGTCCACACAGAACCCAGATCGTTGATGATTTTCTTGAGGAAGAGGATATTCGACGTGTGGACTAGTCCTCGAGGTATCCGGATCTCAATTTTATTGAACATATTTGGGATTGTCTCGGAAGAGTCATTGCACATCGTAACTCCCCTTCTAATACCCTCCAAGAGTTAAAAGCTGCAATTTTGTAAGAAAGGGCTTTGTTGCCCCAAACATTTATTAAAACCTTCATAAACAGCATGAAAGCCCGTTGTGAAGCTTGTATCGCAATGCACGGTGGTCACACTCTATATAACACAGGCTTTTCCCGAGATAAATCTTTTAACTCTTATTTATAATGTAACACTTTTTCATACCCTGTACCTTTATTCCCAGTTAAAATATTTTCCGTGTTATTATGTGTCTATGATCTTTCTTCTATTGTAGTGCACCTCTGTGCCAGATTTCGTGGCAACACTGAATAGTTTTTCATTTTTCGCAGATTTTGTGTTTGGGACCTTAATTTTGGACATGAATCACCAAGGTATTATGTAAATTTTCTAAGGCTGCTCTTTTATTTATTTCCAAAGTATAATATATCTAACATCTCGTTGAATCCAAATGAAATTTGGGAATCAATGTGCAGCCACTAGTTATAGTTAGGAAAATAGCGCTTACAAATATGTCACCAACTACTTGTCCAATCATAATTGCTAATAAATTTCGCAGACGTAATAATCTAATAATTCTACGATTGTTATTTCAGAGTCCCAGAAAATTTATGGATAATCTAATATTTCTGGGATTGTAAATTTTTGTACTATCCCAGAAATATTAGGTAATCACTAAATTTTTTAGTGATTATCACCTATCTGGCTGGTTTTAGAAAACCATCACTAAAACGTCTAAGAGCTACTAAATGGAATGGATGACTTTCATGTGATGATATAACTCCCGACAAGTATTTTGAAACTAAGACATCATTATTTTTCAGCAAAGAAAATCCAAAGAAATTGATTACTTTTATCAGATTATAAAGCATTATTTGGAATCTTATAATTAGCAATAATGAGAAATGTTTTTAATTCAAGTAAAATTCTTTGCATTTTATATGCAAAACTTTTTTAAAACAGGATGGGAAACAGGCCTTTCTTTTCCACTTCTTTAATGAATATTCACGCATTTGCAGAAAAGACGATTCGAAGGTTGCGTGTGACTAGAAGATTAACTTAATCCTTTCTGTAGTTAACTTTATTTAACTTTTTGATCATTAAGATTGCTTTAATAGAAGAATGATAATTCAAAATCCTGTCTTTCCTGAATCAAAATTTTTTTTCACTGGAATATTGTTTACAAGAATTAAAAAAAATCTTTAAAAAAGACAATTAACAATCAAAATCACGTCTTTCTTATATTAGTATTGTGTTAAGGAGATAGTAATTTCTCTCTATAAAGAATAATTATTTCTAATGCCAAAATAAAAATTATAATGTAAGTTAACTGACATTTTTTGCTCTATTTGTATAAAAATATCATGAGGTCCTAGTACCATTTATTTCTAAAATTTATTTATAATTTAATGCATCCTCAATTTAAGCATTCAATTCGTTATTTAGAACCCTAGTTATTGAAGAAGAAGTAATGAGTCCATTTTTAAATATCCATATCACATCTGTTCAAAATCTAACATAGCTATTATAATAAAATTTTAAGAGCTTATGATGGAAGAGCATAAACATATACTCTATAATTAAACTAATTACAATAAATTATTTGTGATTTTCCATTTTCTTTTTTTGCCATTATATTAAAACTTTATATTTCAATGATTTATGGGATTTCGAAAGGCGGAGGCGAATAGTATTATCAATATCACGGGCATGAATGTAAAATTACAGTAGAATGTTAAACAAATATTGGATGGTCACAAAATGTTTCTCTGATTACAAAAAATTAAAGTAGAAAATTATTATAATATGACTTATGATTGTTATTCTGTATTGTGAATATGTCTAGAAAGTTTTTAATAGAATCACATATTTTATTAACTTTTAAAGGGAGCATTCTTGGACGCTTGAAGAGTATCAAGATGATATCCCATTTCTCGCTAAGCGTTATCCAACATATTGGTTGTTACATAAGATATCGCAGCTGGCATCTTAATTTCCTGAGTGTTTCATTGTCTTCAAGTTTATTTTAAATACTTTCTTTTTATGTAATTCTAAAATTGGCATTGAATAAATCTGCATTCATAGAACCAACGAATACTCAAAATTTATTCCTTCGTTTTCAAATTCTATTCTAATATATAATAAATTCCATTATTTTGATAATAATCGAATGTAAAATTACTATTTCTGTATTAATTCAAGTATCTAGGGAAAAAAAAAAGATTAAGAACACGACTACTCTACAGCAAAGAATTTTTTATAATATTTTTTTTTCTTTAAAAAGTCAATTCTTTTCTTTCTTTCTTTTTTTTTTTGTAACAATTTTTTATAAATGTCTTGCTCCATATATCTAAATTAATTACATAAATGGAAGAAGGGGACTATAATCTACTATCATTTACCTACGTTAATTTAAAATTCCTTTTAAATTGCCTCCTATTAGTGTGAAATTGATTAATTTTTTCATGCAAAATATTGATGTACGCATAATAAAATAAATGCTTATGGAATAAATAATAAATGTCTACAATCGTCTTTCTTGAAACAGACGCGCTACTGATATGCGTTAATGATTCACAAATATTCTTTGAATATATGATATTAAATTCTTTCGATGTGAATATTTTTTCTATTCTATACATTATAATTAAGAACTGCAATACTTGAAATGAGAGCATTATGTTTTAACAATAGATATACTGTTTCAACTATAATAATAATAAAGTCCGAAAAAGTTATTCGAGTAATGAAACATTGAATTTGCGCCATATTAACGATATTAATGATTCCTGATGTTCATAAAATATTAAGAAGCTCATTTTTAGATCTCTAATGAAAATCCGATAAATAATTTACCCAAATAATCTATAAAATATGAGCCAATTTCAATTCAGCAAAAATGAGGTGAAAAAAACTGTTAAGTGAAAAATTTTGTCTTTTTAAGATAAAAATTTCTATTATAACTCTGTTTCGGCATTGTAAGTTTATGAAATTCGCCAGAAGAAGAAGATCATTAGTCACATCTCTTATTCCACAAGTGATGTTTTTTTCGTATCATTGTGAAGAAAAAGATTTTTTTTTTCATTTTATATTACTATTTTTAATTGCGATCTTTTTAAAAATTAATTTCAGCTAAAATCTAATGATACTCTTCTTGAACTTGCTTGCTTTCATGCTTGAATTCACATAATTTCAAAAGTTTCAGAAATCCTCTCCATGGGAGAAATCGCGTGTATGTAGTGTTTTTAGAAATGGCCCATGATGCTTGCAAAAAAAAAAAAAAAAAAAAAAAAATTGGAAGAATTTTATCTTATGCAGGTTGAGAATTAAAAAAAAAATACATGAAGCACTTTTATGTCCCTAATCGGAAAAGTGTAAAACAGCCTCTTTAAATCACAATTTCTCAGTCTTTGCCCTTGTAAGGTCAGTGTTCCTTTTGTAACATTAGTTCTTCGCCATAGTTTATTAAATGCTTATGAGATTCGCAAAAGGAGAAAGAAGAAAATCAATAGCCGAATCTCTTATATTTCACAAGGACTGCCTTTTCCTACTGCTGCTCCCCCCTAGACCTTCCTTCATCCCCTCCCTTTGTTTCCGCTAGCAGCCATTTTTCTTCCAACACTTCTACTTTGTGCATAACCACTGGAAGACAAGACAGATGGTTAAACCATGTGATGTATCCTTTCTGAAAGCGACTCAACGTTGCGCCCCCTGGTTACCTACTATGCAATTGAAATCGACTGCTTTATACACTGCTGTGTGTCTACTCTACAAATTACAGGGGTGGGGCATAGATATTTTTTATCTATCTGACTTTTTTTCCCCGACCGCCACGCTCCTTTCATTGTTATTATTTCAACTGTATTTTCGCGACTACCAGATTGATAACTACGTGATTGTTTTAGTAGTTCTACTTTATCCCAATTACATTTGTACAGACAAGTATTTTCTCTCTCTCTTTTTTTTTTCATTATTATAACATCTCCCGTTTATTTTTTCATTCATTACTGAAACCGCTTTGGTCTCGGGAAGTGAATTTCTTTTTTACTGGACTGTCATAGTTATATCAGACTCGTAAAAAATGAATCGTATGCAATTGGCGTAAATGAGTGGTAAGAGAGAAATGTGGTGTAAGTGGTGCTTTATTTTTGGCAGTGTAGAATGCCATGTTAGTTTTTAAGGTAATTCTTGAAGGAAGATGTTATTTCTAGTTTGAATTGCTATTATTTCTCTTATCTAATAAAGACTGCAAGTTCTTTGTTTTTGCTAGCAATATGGGAGAATAAAATGTAACAAGAAAAGAGAGTACTTATTCATATTTTCAAAAACAGAAATTTTGAAACGCATTCAACAAAATTGAAAATAATATCTACAACCATATTATAAGATGATTTTGCAATTGATTTTTATTGCATACTTCTTAGTTTCAATATTATCTTTGACTCAAAATTTTTTTTTAAATCCTTGCTTTTTAAAATTAGAAATTTTCGAATTAGAAGAAATTCTATTCCTAGCAGTCTGTTTTCGAAAAATTCGAAGTAATTTAAAGTCATTTGAATAACATTTTTCATATTTCAAACCGATATTTTTCGGGTGGATTTTTTGAATTACTCTGTAGAAAGTAATAATAATATAATAGAAATTCATAGAATTCATAGAAAGATTTAAAGAAAAGTGTTGCTTTGTTTAATTATCTACATCTCAACAGATATTTTGAAACTGCATGGCAATTTTGCTAGTTTATACCTTGCTATTTGAGTTTATTTATATACCTACATTTTCAGAAGATTCATTTGTCAATGTAAAAATTGTTACCTATATGTAGAATTCTGTTTCGAATTTCTGAAAATCGATGCAAAATCTTAATGCCAATTTTTAAAACGATTATGCATTAATAAGTGAACAAAATAGCCTTAGACTGTGCTTATAATATAGCAATGGATATTAAATATTCAAAGCTGGTCTTCGCTGGATGTTATATTTTTTCTTACGCTCTATTTTTAATCAGTTGTCAGTTTGATAATTTTAATGAGGAAGCTGAAAAACGCTTTACTCTGGACTACATTTAATCTTATTACAGTATTCGATTGTATCCAGAGATATGGTTATCGAAAGGGGGGGGGGCAAGCGGGTATTGATGTCCCGGGTACCCTGGAAGTCATGAAGACGAAATAATAATGCTACATTTTATCAAACAGGAACAAAATAATGCTAAAAACAATGCCCACTAGCCTTATTAGCGTAAAATGCCCGGTAGCATTCTTACAATATGTTTTACAAAACAATTCCTTATGTTATTGTGCGGCATTTAGAATATTGAACAATATTATTAAGAAATCATGCAATATCTTGGGGTAACACGGCGAGCACCTTTTACATTTATTAAATCGCTGATGACGACGAGGAAATGGTAAAAGTATTATGTTAAACATCGGGCATCGCTTATCCTAGTTACGATACTAACTGTGTCTCATCAATTACAGACTTTGGACTTATTTTTTGGGTAGAAATTAGAGAGAGAGAGAGAGAGAGAAAAGAGAATAAAAAATTTTCAAATGAAATGCTGAGGCAAAAATAAGATTAATGCTTCAACGCCATTTTGATTCTTGGAGACCAATAAAGGGATTTCAGATATTATGCGGATTAAATAGGTAAATTCCAACAGAGGAAAAACTCATGAAATGTGATTCTTTACACAACATGTTAATATTTTGAAAATCTAAGCGTCTTCAATAAAATTAAATAATAAAGAGATATATGATAAATGAAAATGTTTCCGTTTTGCGTCTGAATATTCGAAAATGGTAAGCTTTATACAGTTATTAACAGAGATCTGTAACAAATGAGACAGATAGAATAGTTTAATATGGAAATTATCAAAAATATTTATTTAGATGATCTAATCAATTATTTTTGTTCACAAATCCGATTTGCCAAGATTAACAATTTAAGGACAACTATTTTTCAAGATTTACATATGTATATTTTCTTAACTTTTCTTTATATATATATATATATATATATATATATATAATTATATCTCATAGAGTATGCAAAGAGAAAGTATTGTAACAGTCAAAGAAACAACTCCAGATTTTGATGAACCTACACTTTTCCTCCCAGAGCTCCAATAATACATTTCAGAATTTTTTCTATTTGTGAACATGACAATTGAGAAACGCCTTGAGCTAAAAGGATGAAATTTGGTAACTGATTCTAACATAAATTTTTATATATTTATATTATTTAATATATTGAAAGAAAGGCAGCATTTGATATAATATTTTGAATGACTGGTATACAGAAGAATTCAATCTATCTGGCTGTAAAAAATGAATTTGGCACCTGCAAAATTTTACGAGTTAGATTTGGTACATCGGTTTAGTATCTAAAATGTAGATTCTTGGAACCAAATAGGATAAAAGATTTACAGTATGCAGTCTGTACTTTCACAAGCATCTAAACTCAATAATTTGAAAACACTGTGATTAAAATAAATTAAATTCAGTATGTCGTATTGTGACTACAATTGTTGTTTTGTGCGAAATTTTGGCATTAATCGACTGGAAATAAAACATCGAAATTTGTATTCAGTTTTCCAGTATTTTTGTTCTAGTCGCATCCCAAAGATTAACGGTAAAAAAGTAAACGCAAAAGACCACTCATCGATAGACTCATCTTTTTTGCATATATTGTTTGCCAGATATAAGTAAACTCATTTATTAGAAAGTTACGAGACAGAATTTGGAAACTTCCTTCTCATTTATTGTTAGATCTATTTTTAATAAATTTTTCTAAGCATATTTTCAAACCAAATCTAAATGTGCTAGCAACAAAGTAAATTGCTACTTAAAAGTAACTTTATAATAGCACGATTCACTTAATGAAAAAGTTAAGACTGAATTTATATGTTTTTCAAAAGTTGTGACTAACTTTTACGATTAATTAAAATTTCGGTGTTTATACATTTAAGCAGTAAAAAACAAATACCTTGTCAATAATGAGAATCGTCGCTATTCTATTTTTAACTGAATCAATGCAAAATTCATACAATAAGATTAATTCCCTTTTTCCTACTACAGACGATATAGTTAAATTGAAAGTAACTTTTCAAATTTCATGACTTAAATTTCTTTTCCTAGAAATCAGATAGCTTCTGTTGTACATAAATAGTCAGAAAAACTTTTCTGTGAAATATATCTGTAACTCGAAAAGTGAAAGAAAAAAAAATCGGAAGGGATGACCACACAGAATAACTGGAGAGATTAAATTAATGTGTAAAAGATGAGGAAAAATGGGAAGTTATAACGTTGAAAGTTTGTGAAGTATAAATCAAAGACTCTACAGCATTAGTCATGGCAACGTTTTTCGAAATTACAACTGCAATTTATTTCCGAATTCCAGTTACAATTGCAATTTCGCCCAATCGCCTGAGTGATGTCACATTTTTGTTCGTTCCCTCCCTGCAGATTTCAGTTGAGAGAGCTGAAAATTTAGCTGTTTTTCTTTTCCGAGCTTTTGTTTTTATGTGTTTCGTTGTAAAAATGACAATCGCTGTCGGTTGGAAGGGAAGTATTAAAAATGGTGGCCGAAGCGATTGGGTGAAAATGGATCAGTGATAAATGACGATGGGAGTGATTGCTATAAATTTTTATCGTAAGATTGATTGGATTCTCTGGTTTGCCACGAGGTTACTTTAATGGCCCCGCTTTTGTATTTGTTCTCACGGAAAAATGATTAGTTGACATAAGCATTTTTAAAATTCAATCAAGGGACTATAACTACCGAGAAAAAAGCTTTTCTTTTTAGCACGCCTATAAATGGAAGTTCCATAAAACAGGGCGTGAATCCTGTCCCATGGTTAATATTAAATGATATGGTAATTTATAAACTGAATTTTTATCAGGATATTATTAAAATTACAGCTATTAGAGTTCATCTTAAAGCTTTGAAATAATACAACTGGAACTCGATTTACAAAATAATATTAATTATTTAATTAACAGAAGTGATATGTATCATAATCCTTGTTTTTTTTAAATTATCAAATTCTTTGACAACTAATATTGACCTAGTATGATGAGTTAGCTTAATTTCGGAATTCATTCAGCACCTTACAACGAGAGCAAGAACATGACAATGTACTAAGAGATTTTACATTTTTGCAGAGTTTTCTGTGGTGCATATGTCGTATATATTGTAATTGTTTTCCTACCATACATATCTAGTACTATATTCTGAAAATCTTGGTGATATTTTCATTCTGAAATTTAAAAATTAAAGTTATAAAACATATATAAAAAAGAAATTTCACTGATTTAATTAATATTAATTTAATTAGCATCCATTCTGCTTTCTACATGAAAATTTCGGGAGGGATGCCCTAATTTTAGATAGTAGCCAGATGAAGATTCAGGATTAGGAAATTCACATCACTGAACGTATATTTGATTCTCAACAACTAATTTTATACAGGTCATCCTTACAAGAATTCCAGATCACCATAGATGTTAGATATAATCAATTTTTAGAAATTGCGAGTCTTCATTCCCACACCTTATTACTATGAAACTATGATCCTAAAAAAATTTTCCTTAATTTTTAAAACTATTATGCAAAGTAGAAATACTTTTTTAGTTTTAAGCATATTAGCAATCTTATGATTAAAATTATCACTTCTGCCTTCTGATGTTCAGAGATCTTTACCCTCAGGAGCTATATTGTTCCGCTTTTTCCCTGGCAACGCGGACACATCATCATTTGTTTGTAGTACTAATTTTATCTATAACATATTAAAATCCATTTTTTCTTTGTATGAATAAAGATAGCACTCTTTTAATGAGTACTTAGTCAATGTAAGAAGGAGCAATATTACTTATTTGACTAAAAATTTCTTTTGAAATATTTCATTTTATTTTTATGACAAAAGCAGCAGTTTAAACATACATTTTTTGGAAAACAACCTATTTATATTAAAACATTAACATTTTATTTCTATTAAGGAAGCAGATCATGTAATGGATTGTTGGTAATTTGAAATCAGACTAATAATATATTTTATCATTTGTCAAAATTATGAGCTGACTGTTTCAATCTATTTAGAATCAATTCACCGAATAACATAATTAATTCTCATAACAAAGGTCTTTACAAATCACAACCACTCTGATCTTTTTACTTATAATTTAAATATGATTAATCGCTAATCCACTTTTAGTTGGTCATATTTCATGACGCCCATTCCTCATCCTATATGTCAAATATTCCACGTGTCTTACGCACATCTAACAGATCACCTATCTTTTACATATTCTCAAAATTTGACATGTCCTTTATTTAGAAAATTCGAATATGAAGATGCTAAAAGGTAAGGTAAACAATCCTTTTCATTGAGCCGTAGTAAGAACGGGGAGAAAAAGCAAAAAAGAAAAGTAAACACTATCGCAGAGAGCCTTCACAAATTGTCACATTATTTAAGAAAATTAACGGTTATTTTCACATATTGTTGCATTATTTAAGTTCGATTCCGATGCCAAAGCATTGAAAGACCTTCTTTTGAAAAGATACATCCGGGTGGTCCGATTCCCGAAGCTCTATCGATCAGGTCGGTGTCAACTCGGTCCTCTACAGTGTGTTTGCTCAAATGATCTAATAACGTACTTGAGGGTGATTGGCATGGATACAAATTACAGCGTCAGTGCATTCTTTTGTATAAATTAATAACTTCCACGGCATTTCCTAATGATCTCTGGGTTAATGATATCTGCCAAGGCCAATAAATGATAGCAAGTCCCACACATGGTGGACTGACCTATGATTGATATTTATGCCGCCGAGAGATGCAAAAAGAGTGGAAATGATAATAATTCTTCTGGCGATATTTTCGGGGTTTGGCGAGTTAATTGATGGGGGACACTCGCCTTTCATGTTCCGGCGAGGCCTTTAAAAATTATTATTTTATTGTTTTATGGCAGGGGAAAGATTTTCACATTTAAATGTTATTTATTTATTTGAACATATAAATAATTGTTATAGTTTTTTAATACTTTTAGCGAATATAAGAAAAAAAAACAATTATTATCAGAATTTTTTTTAAATCAATAAGCGTGTTATTTTTTGAATTTTTAAACTGAAATAAAGATTATTAGAAATATATGTTTGCTATATAATTTCTGATATTTAAAATATTAAAAATTGTTTTAAACCTCAAAAAATCATGTAATAATTTTCTACAGGAATCGCTTTAGATTGTTCCTGATTTTTCGACTTCGTATCAAGTGTTATTGGAAATATACTATTCTCTTAATTAAAGTTTTTTAAAAAGTACTATTGACCCACTTTCTGTATCTTGTATCCACATGTATAATGCCGTCACATTGAAAAGAAATAAAACATCCACTTTGACCCTTTATCTTTACTTTGAAATTATTAGATGCGTGCTCCAAATGTTAACAGTTTGAGGCAGACTAATAACCCGAAGCAGGTTAAAGATTTGTTGGAAACATTATGTAAAAATTATTCTTTTTAGAAAATTCAAAAATGTGATGCATGATATTCAAATTTTAAGCGTATGCTTTATTACGTTTTGAATGTTGTTTATTACAATTTTTGTATCTGAAGCTCTAACGTGAGCGTTTTTCATTAGTATTTATTCCTGATTTTTGTGATCAACCATATTTCTATCTATTTTGATATTTTCATCATGGCAATATTTTTATTAATCAGAGAGTTTAAGCTTTCAGAATATACTCATTTAAGGGTGTACAGTTGAATGTAAGGGGGAAGGCAGAGACATAAAAAGAAATGGTAAAAAAATTAATATTGGAATAAAATGTGAAATATCCCAGTAGTTTAAAAGTAGAATGCTGTGTGAAAAAAAAAGCAAAATCATTACTAATTCAATTCATGTTTTGATACTTTTAAATCAATATTCAGAAATTTGTTAATCTGTGTGCAAAAAAGTTTAAGAAACATTAAACCTTTAAAGAATGACAGAGTTCAGTATGCTTGAAGTTTAAGAATACTGAATTCCTTAAATGCTCATACATCATTATTACTAATGACTAATGGACATAACTATGACAATTATTTAGCGATTTCAGTAAATATAGGTTTAGCTATGACATCATCCCTAATAACCTTAGACTCTCTTGGGTTTGAATTAAAGCATCCATTTAATACTATATGATCACCAAGACGACATTTTATTGTTCTTAAGTATAATTAAAGAGATCTGAAATCCATTAATCAGAATTAAAGTAAATTCCAAGCCTCTTACTATGGTCTACACCTTTAAAAGTGTTAATTGATTACCTTTGCCTTTTCTGTATCTAATTTTATTCATTTGCCGTGAATAAATGATCGAATTCAGGAATAAAAAAATTTGTAGAATAAATTTATATAAAAAAGGAAAAAATTAGAATTTATAGTTTTTAGAAATAAATTGAAAATTCACGATAGTTTAAAATAGAGTACAACTATTGATACTTAAAAACGTGCGCAAGTTTAAACTTTAGGTTTTTCAAAAAGCGAATATAAAGTTTCATTTAAATTTAAAAACCGTAATTAAAAATAATTATTGTAGAAGGATGCAAACAATCTAAGGGAATGCTAGAGTGATGAAGAGAAACGACTTAAACGGCGGTATATATATATATAGATATATAATATTTGGAGGGATAAAAATTACCAAAATTTTTAGTATCTACTTTGGTTATAACACCATTAATTCCCCAGATAAATCCTTCAATAAAACGTTATATGTTTTCAGACAGATGATTAAATGAAATAAATAAATCAGAAACTACGTGTTATTTCCTTCAAAAAATATATAGAAGTACTTTAGCAGAAGACAAGTCTTCCCAGTTTGATGGTTAAAAAGCTATTACTGTAATCTTATGTTTCTGAAAAACATTAAAATTATATGCAATTATATTACAGCTGCATTAAAGAAACGAAACAGAATTAATTCTATTTACTCAACTGTAACTCGTAATGCATTTTTATATCTACTTCTGAAGAGGATTCTGAAAAATTTGCTATAAATTTCTAAATTTTACCTTAAAGTAAGCTGAATAAAGATGACTAAATTAAGAAGAACGGTATTACAGAATCGACATGAATATTAAGTGTGCTTCCAGAACAAAATTAATGGTTTCTTTTAAAATTTCCTTTTATTATGACTAATTGGGGTTCTATAATGAGATGTTTTTGCGCAATGCGATTTAGATAAAATAATGACGCATCGATAGGTCAAAAAAAAAGGTGAATGAATTCAATTTGTGTTTATTCAGGACAAAATTTACAAACTTAAAGGGGTTATGTTTGCTTCAAAAGGTAATTGTGACAGAAAAATTTACTATTGATGATATTTTAATAATAGTTCAAGGTTTTTTTAACACTTATTTAGACGATGAAAAGTTATTCTTTTGAAACATAATTAGCATCGTTTTTATTTTTTTAAAAAGAAAAGTTAAAAAGAATGTAAGAGGAGGTTGATTTATTATTAAATTAAAAATATTTCAAATTTGATAAGTGTAGGACTCCCTTTCCTCGACTCTCAACGAGGAGGGTTTCAAATTTGTCAGGACAAGGTCACGGGCTGTCCGAGGGGATGAAACGCTTCTGAAAGGGACCAAGAGATAATGACGAAGGTCAGAGAAGGGCAAGAGACGCTGTAGGAACGTCGTGTTATTCACCAGGAACAAAGGGACTTTATATATTAGAATGTTCATTTTTATTTTTATTTTATTTTGTAAATATATAACTAATACAATAATCAAGAATATGGTTGTTTCTTGTACCCATTTGTATATACAACGCACAATATGGAAATTAACGAGATGAGAGTGGATTTAGAAATTGCCACTTAAGATAAATGGATTAAATGTGGCACCAGCCATCTTGAAAGTAACGCTAAGAATACACGCTACACGTGGTGAGAGTTGAGGAACTTTACTATAAGTAAATCGGTATTTTCATAAATATTATTGAAAATCATTTCACCATTACAAAGGTCTATATATATGTTTCAACAACGAGTGGAGAATAAATTTGAATGTAATACAGACTTAATTTAGTTAAATTAACATCCTTTTTAAAAGCAACACAAGTGTTCTTTTGGGACGGACATCGTAATTTTGTATAGAAGCCATATGAAAAGGATGATACCTGACCTGGCACCTTCTCTTTAAGCGTCTACGCCACTCCACTGGAAGAACATTTAGCCCCGACGGATTTGCGTGCACCAGACCAGCTTACACGACGGTTCTTCGAGGGAATTTGTTTAACCTGAAATCTTCCAATTTTGAAGGTGAGAGCTTACCACAAGGCCACGAATACAATACAGTAAAACTTTCTTTACATATATAATGATTGCCTTTTGCAGCTACTCTTAGCAATAGATGCTACATCCATGAGGTAATCAATTTAAAATTTATCTGGTGCATTCTCTGCGCTTATTTACAGTTCCCTCGCTATTGAACGAAAGGAAGTGTTAAGACATAGTTCACGACCTATTTCAATGAAATGAAGGAACAAGAAGTAATTTAAGGTTTGGAACCTATGCATGAGGCTTCTGAACGTGCATTAATGGCACTGAAACGTTTCATAGACAGGATTTTCATATCTTCATAGATACATGAGTAGGATTTTAGCTTGAATGTTGTCCGTGTAGCTGAGAAAAACCAAATAAGACAATTATTGCATACGTAAAACAAACTTTAAACTTTATTTTGCTTTGTTATTTTTTAAATTTTTCTATCGCGTTTTAAGAAAATTATACACAATTTTAATTTGTGCCGTTGTTGTGCATTACTCTGCAATTTAAAATTAGATTCTATAAAATAATTTTTTTTTTGATAATGAAGCAAAGATGCGAATTGATACTTATGAAGTAATTAATTTATAATTAGATGACATAATTTATGTATATCATGCCTATTTCGTTATTATTTTGGCCCCTTCAAGCGAAAAAAAAATGTTTACAACTTATTCTATGCTAGCAGAAATCCGTTGATATGTGTAAATATGTGAATAATACGTCAGTCAAACAAATATATATAATGTATAAATTTTTTAAGAATAGCATTAAAAAAGGAAGGATAGTAATCATTAAAAAAACTCACCTTGATCTCAAGATAATAATGATTTTGTACGTTTACTATTATCTATTTTCCTCTAGGTCCCTCCATAAATTCATTCGTGTCTTTTTGCCCATTTACCTGTAAACATAATAGCATGAACAAAGAAGTGAATTTGGATGTATAGGTATATGAATGCAGTTCCCCATGCGGATTTAAGGTTTTAATTATGATCTAATTTCAAACAAAATTCATTCACCTAAAGTTGTCTATCCAGTTATCTACATATAAGCATAATAATTAAAAAGCTCACTGAGGAAGATGCATGAAATTTAAAGTAGAATCTTATTTTTAAAATGATAGCTGTATGTGATGAATTGATTGTTAGTTCAATTAATAGATCAGTAATTGTTCAGCATGTGAGCCGATAATTAAGAAATTCATCGAACTAAATGTAAGAAATTTTGCATAAACAGTAAAATTGTAGATTAGAATTTAATCTTGGTATCGACTAGCTATCAGAAAGAGACCTGAAATATGAACTATATTCTCAGTATTAACCGTCGAAGATGAATGTGAAACGCATACGTCGTATTGCATTGGTATTGAGTTATTGAGGACAAAATGGTGCTGCTGGTTTTCGTGTTGTTTAAAAATTCATATTTAAATTTTATATTTAAATTTTGGTGGCATATATAAGAAGAATGTTAAAAAATTTGCTGATTGATAATCAAAACGATAATTTTTATTAAATATGTAGTTCATACAAACACATTGAAATGCCATTCAATATTTTGAAGAAATGCACATATCCCCGTCATCTATATTCCTTTTAAAAATAATAAATAAATAAAAAGTTTTATGTAGTAGTTGAAAATATAGTATTTTTATGTAACAATTTAACCCATAAAAATCTCAAAACACAGATGTAAAAATTTATCAAAATTCTTTCCCTTGGAATTTAATGCAATATTAATAAACCAAATAATTACCCAGAACAGATAAAACGGCTGAAGGCCTTGAAATTTAGCAAGTAGTTCATTAAATTCTGAAGAGTCCACGGCTGAACAACAGCCTCCTCCCTAGAACATTATAAATATGTTTTGTTGCATTTAAAAGGAATGAACATTGCTGACTACTTCACAGTTTCACTTTTCATACATCATTTCATATACTCGATATCCTGTTACAAAAACTAATCTTAAACAAAACGGGCCTTGTAATATTGAGCAGTGATTTCCGTTAAAATAGTCGTATCGCCATTTGAACTAGCATAAGTAAAATATGATTCTAGAACTATCCTTCTAAATCTCTAAAATCCTTTTCTAAACCTGTCAAATTGTCATTCTAGATTCTTACATTTTGTGCACCTATTTGTATTTATTTCTTATCTTAAAATATGAGCCCGCAACCTCAATTTCATGATTTACTGAGTTGAAAATTGTATGTATTATATTTTTCTTTATGAAAAGGCGACTGCTAGCTGGAGATTAAAATAAAATCTTGACTCTTCTGGGAAGACAAATTGTGCTAATCGAACTGCGACTTTCCTTCAACTACTTTTTTCTTCATGTTTAACTTTTAACAGTTAAGAGAATGGTAACCGAAGGTCTATGATTGGAAAAAAGGATTTTTTTTACAGTTTATATCGATACATTTCATCTTTAGTTGGAAAGGTTTTTTTTTTCAAATGGGTGATTTTTAGTTCCGTTTTGTAGGGTTTTTTTGTACGTATAATACTATTAAATGAGCTTCTACAGCTATCTCCTGAAATTTAGAAATCAGTTTGCAAAGAAGAGAATAACAGGAAAATTAGTAATTCTGATTATCAGCAACTCTTAAAATTATTCTGGTAAACTATAATATAAAGGCATGGCTCGAAAAGATTTTGATTGAAAAATTATTACTACAAAAATAACATTCCTCAAAAGAATCAGTACATTCTGTGATTCTAAGCCTTCAAATGGTTATCTTGAAATAATAAAAATTACTTATATTAATATCTATATATTTCACATACTGAGTAGAAATTGGTTGATTCTTCTTTTTGATAAAAGTCATTTAGTGATCCATGGAGCATATATTCCATGTTTATAAAATTCTGTCAAGCAACTATGTAAATCCAATTAAAGAAAGAAATGCAATATGTATTATTAAATCATCTAATAGATTAAGAATTGATTTGTCTCAAATATTTAAATTTTAAAGCATTAAAATTTTTAAGCATCTGAAGTTAAATGACAATTAAAAAATTGTAGGAAAATAAATCGACTGCGCGTTTAAATCAATAGATTTTCAAATAAGATTTGAAAATTTAAATAATCATAACACCATTTAACAAAGTTAAATAAAAAATTGAACCACTTTCCTAATTTGCTTATCATTCTTTTCAAAATTTTGACACAGTTTTAAATCTAATTGAGATGATTTTCTTACAAAACTGATATTGCAAAAACAAAGCACAAGCGAAAAAAATTATTATTTTTACTTCTAGCGTAACTTATTATTGATTATAAATTCGCTACGCTCAAATTTTATATATATATAAGAAAAAAAAACATTTTCTTGATGTGTACAACTACTTTCTTTGAGTTAACGATTTACACTTAACTGAAGTTTCTGTTGTAACGGTCCTAAATTTAATTATGCGTAAACCCTCCCTGTTTTCTTAATTGTAGGCGTTCATTCCCTCTTCAGTCGATCACTCATATTTGTTAATTCCTTTGTCCAATCTGTTGCATATTAACTTCATGCTTTTCAAGCAGAAATCTATCTCAACTTGAGCGGCTCTCAAAAGCGCCGGTATCGACACATTGTCTTGCGGCAACTTCCCCCTTCCCTTCCAAATCTTCTGCCGTCTTCTGTCGTTCTCTTTTACTTAATCTTTCTTTCTTTCTTTCATCTTTGAGGTGACGATATTGGAAATCAATAGGGAGGCTATATTTTCACAGGTTCCTCGCCAAAACAAAGTGACCGTAGCTTTCCAATAATCAGCAAGAAAGAAGAATAAGAAAAAAAAATTAGGGCGGGGAGAAGCATGTCCGGCAATTTCGCAATTTTCTTTTGCTTCGAACATCATGCTTATCGGGGATATATTTCTTTATTTGGAAATTACTTAATCTTACCTCCTGCATCTTGGATGGAGTCGATGCTTTTTTTGTTCGATCAAATAGCATGAAATTTCATTAGTGATAACCATGAACGCGAGAATGGCTTTTCTTTTCTTAGATGTCATTAATTGTTCAACATTTATAAGTAATATCTTTAAAAATTATATTTCTCAACCTCTAGGAAAATATTTATGAGAATAATATACCCTTTATGTTTCTATTACGTTAATTTAAGAGTCAAAGACTCAAGAAATCCAATTAAAAATATTTAAAACATAACTTAAATTAGAATTTGTGAAAAGAGTGTGAAACAGTACAATTTATTGAATTTTAATTCTTAACATCAACAAATTTGTTTAAATTACATTTTTATTTTATAGTTTATAATTCATAATTCATGATTCCTAGTCAATTATAAAAATTATGAAATGATTGAAATAAATTGTTCGGGAATTCACAAAACAATGGCACCCCTATTTTGAATTCAGCATTAAAAAAATTATTGATGAACTAATAATTAAGTGTTGAAAGTATAAAAAATGTAATTGTTTCGAAATTATTAATTTTTATTTTATGCATTATTATATAATTTATAATGCATATAAAATTTCAAAACGTATTAGAAAACGTATTTTTCTAGCGTATTAGAAAGGGGGGATTTTAATTAGAAATTATACTGTTACAATTTATCTGGAGAGAAAAAATATAAATTAATAAAAATTCAGATATTTTTTAAAAATTTTAAAAAATAATACGTTTTGCAAAAGTTGAATATATTGTGAAAACTTAAATCAATTATTCCTTTCTTTTAACATTTTAAATTCAGTGTCAATACAGCCCCATAAACTTACATATGTAATAAAATCGGAAATTTTTTAATTGATTAAAATTAAAAAAATTACGGAAGAATGAAACAAAAATCCTTAATTAATCTTTTGAATATGCTTAAAAAAAGAATCTAGCTTCTACAGGCAACACATCTTTGAACATATTTCACTAATATTGTGAAATTTTTACTGCGAATAAAATACATTCATTTCTTCGTTTTTAAATTAAAATTCCTAATTCGCACTAATAAGAACGAATTAGTGCCGTGATATTTAAGTCAATAAATTTATCAAAAGAAAGAAACTTAATTTTCAGGTTGAAGCGATAGGGAATCGGATAGGGAACTCATTAAATAAATTTTAACAATAAAGCTGTCATACTTTTAGTTTTAAATAGAGTTCGGTAATATTTCAAACAGGTTGATCAAATAAGCTATTGTTAAATATTTAAAGATTCTAAAATAAAATTATAATAGTAAGATTTTGAATTACAGAAATGTAAATTATCATCCAAGAGAAGATTTAACCCATGCTATCTGATATATCTGATTAAAGGAAATGCATACAACTAAAATACATGGCGATGGATGGTGAATATTTGGAGTAAATATTCATATAATTTTTGGTCTACCAAATATTCACGACGAACCATTTAAATCATCAAATAATTAGATTTTTGATATTCTCTTTTTAAGCCTCTTTGGGTCTAAAAATAATTTTTGAAATAATGTCCGTCAGCTAGCAAAAAAATGTTAGTTGAAACGGAAACTATTGAAATTGGTGAAATTTTGTACGTTATCTTTAACAAAAGTTTTGTTTAAAGTTGATAAGCATTCAATCTAAGGGAAATCTGTATATCAGTTCGTCTACGTCTATAAATATCATATATCAAAAAAGAAGATGAAAGAACTTTTGCTTGTTAATTTATTATTAGACTGGTAAACAGTTAAACAGAAAAAAATTGCCATTCATTATAAGATGCAATTCATTTGCATATGAATTTTGGCATATTTAAAATCTTAATTTGAATTCAAGGTATATAATTGGTAGAAATGCTCTAGATTCAAGCAAAAATATACCACCTTATTTTTAATATATAAGGAGCGTCGTAAATTTATACAGACTTTAAAAGCTCATAGTAAAAGTTGTAATGATCGGAAAAAATTTCGATCTGCACGAAAATGATTCTTTTTGCCATATATAAAGAAATAAGTATTCTAAAAGTAACCGAAGAGGGTGTTAAAACATACTGAGTCATTTCATGCAACTCGGCAAACAAAAAGATACAATGAAACAGATCACAATATGATATTATTTCACTATTTTTTTTAAAGTATAAAATGCTCAAAATGACCACCATCAAAAGATATTGGTGAAGCCCATCATTACGACTAGTACAGGTGGAGGTAGCACTATCCACCAAAAAGGCTAAGCAACCCTGGTACACATAAGATTTTAAATATTTCCATTAAATGTATGTCAAGTCCATAGTAAAGTTTAGCCTTTCATATATATCTCCCAGTAATAACTGGTGAAGTTCCAACATCTGTATACATGCAGCTACGAGATCCCGCGCAGAATGTTTTGAATCGAAGATTCTGGAATCTCGGATATCCTCTCAGATCTGATACTTCTCGTTGATGTTTCGGCTATCAGTTATTGCATACCACTTTTTACAACATGGATGCAGTCTAGATGAAAGCCTCTTGCAGGACCATCCATCGAATTCCTGTTTCCTAAAGCATCGCTCTAAATTCAGCATCATATTCAATGAAATGGGACGTCTTTGAACTTTTAATCCTCTCGCAATTCGGCACATACGCAATGCAATAATAAATTAGTAAAAGTAATTGTAGAATGTGTAACCATAAGTTTAAAAATTTCAAATACTCGATCTAGCTAAGATAGCATGCTACTGCGATTAAGAACATTACTTTTATACTATGAATTTTTGAAAGTTGGCCGAATATATGACGCACTCCATGACGCACTTCTTCAGGTTATGACGTTTCTTTGTATATTATTTAATTGTCACCATGAAATAACATTTTGCGATTAGAATAACTAATTTACTGTGAATAATAAAGCTAATGACTAACAATCAGTTCATTCTTTTATAAAGCTTTCTTTGTTTACCAAAATATTACGATAAAATTACAACTGTCGTTTCAATCCCGAAATATGGAAGAAAAAAATTGCACGTTCATTAAAAATTAAGGAATAAAAATTTCAAAATTTTAAGGAATGAAAAAGGAAACAACCTTAAAAATACATTAGGTTATTAATTATTCTTTTAGACAAGAATTTTTTTATTAAATTAAAGATAAATAGAAATAAAAAAAATGACTGTATTTTATTTTTTACTAAATGCAAAAAAGAAGAAAAAAATCTATAATTTTATTTTATTTTTTATTTTTTACTTTACTATTCCTTATGTAGCTTTTTTGCATAGTCAAAAAAATATCAAATTGTACGGCAGATGAAAATTTATTAAAGACAATTCATAGATAAGCATCATTTGTATAACTAATTATCGATAGTTAAACTTTTGATAATGAAAGAAAAATAATGAAATAAGTATGATTTGTTAAAAAAACTCCTTTTAACAATATAAATATCCTTTCTTTTGATATGAATTTCTACTTGATTAGATATAACAAATTTCATATGAAAGGAAATTATTAATTTTTCAAAGCAAAAAAAAAAAAAAAAAAAAAAAAAAAATCCGTTTTTAATTTAACTCGTTTGATTTGAAAATACAATCAACAATTAAAAGCCACGATTTCATAATGATTGTTATAGCTGAGGCTTCACTAAGAATAAATTTGAAAACATCAAATAAGAATAATATACATTTCTTAAAGTGGATATTATCATTCGGCAATGGACAATTTGTTACTCTTTTACAAGTATTTCAAAAACTATATCGAATGTAGACTCAGGTTTTCGGACATTTTAATTTCTCAGCTTTACTCTCACACAAAAATTCACGAAATTGTAATTCCCTCTCTTTTCAGTCATATTTTGAAAATTTTGTAAAATATACTAAATTTTCATTTATAAATTTATTTCACTATGTTTAAGAAGATAACGTTTTTTCACTGAGCAAAAAGATTAGTATTTAAAAATATATAAAGATCATAACATTTTAGAAGTGTATTTTGTGTATTTTGACGATGTTCTCAAAATATTGCAGTAGAAGCACCATTTTTCACACCATGTTGTTTTGAATGTTTCCTTGAAAACTGCATATAAATTTAATTTCGGAGAAATAGATTTATTGAAAAAAAAATTGACAGACATATTGAGAAAATTTCTAGTTAGGAGTCAATTAACTGCCATCTCTAAATCAATTCTCTTGTTTGATTAGTTATGTTAATTAACTCAGATAATTAGTTCACCAGTCAGAATAAATTGGTGCCTTTGAACTCATTTATCGATGGTACGCTTGCAAAAAATCCCCCCAAAATATCCGATTTATAGAAGTACACCTTTTCTTTTTTCTAATTACTGTATCGGGTGAAAGAAAAAAGATAAAATATGAAGATACGATAAATTAAAAACATATGCTCATAGAAAATTTTTTGGAAAGAAACAATTTGAAATTACAGGTCTACGTGTAGGAGAAATGGAAATGGAATTACAAAATATTAATAAACAAAAACGAATGAAATGTAAAAAGCAAATATCTCAATACAATTTAAATAATAAAGAAAGAAATAGTTCTATAGGGCTATCAAAAAATAAAATAATATCAAAATATTTTTTTATAATTATTTATAAAAAATAATCAAATAAAATAATATCATAGGGTTATCAAAAACAATTGGAAGGTCTTCAATTTAATCAATATTATCAAATATAGTTTAATGTTATGATTCCTTTCAAAAATATAAATCAGACTTATTTTTGAAATAGGCAGCCTGACGAATAGTAGCAGTTTAAAAGAAAGTAAATGATTAAATTTTATCTTTCTTAAGTTGTTTGTTAATTTTTACAACTTTCTTGTTTTATAGCGTTCCTATATTTACAGTTTTGTTTCAAATTGAGCTGAAATTGCTATTACTAAGCCGCTTTATTTCTATTAGAACTTTGTTTTAGATTATGTAAAGGAAAATAGATATTTATCTGCAACTTAAACAAAGTCTTCAGGTCTGTACATTTTGAATTCTTACCTAAAAAAATGCCAAGCGTCTTTTACTGAATTTCTTTGCACTTTTAACCCTTATATGAACGAGTTCTTTCTTTCAATTAAATTTTTACTTCGAATTTGTAATATTGTATCCCATTGCAGTAAGTCTCCTGGTAACTAAGACTTTTACAGATTACATTCATTTGTAAAATAGTTATTGATTTTCGCCTTGGTCACAAAGTTGGAGACGAATTTGGTGACTCAGAAGAAGAAACCGAAGATACAATAAATCATACCGTTTCTGGGATCTATTTTGCTCTGTCACAGAAACAACAAAAAGCCAGGAGATAGAACTGAAATTAATCAGTAATGAGACAAGTCATTAGTTGAGCTCTTTAAATTCTTAAATCATTAAATAAAGTCTTGCATAAAGAGATTTTCATAAACCTACCTAAACGGAAATTTAAATAATATCCATTTCAATACAAATCAAATAGCGTTATTTTCTTTATCATTGTTATCTGATTATATAGAGAAAGAAAGAATTTTTAACTATTAATAAAGTCAAAAACTTTAAAATTGAAAACTCGGCTTAAATATTTTTAGAGTATATCATGTTTTATAAAATCTGAAACTATCTAAACAGATCTAAACCGTCTCTACCAATACAGCACAATTTAACACTCTTCAGTTTTATCAGTCATTCAACTCAGAAGGTGAAACATTTTCATCTAATGAAGCCAGGCGAAGAGCCTTGGTATTATTCCGTCAACGTTGAAACTTTCATCAGTGAGTCCATTAAGAGGTACCAATAAAATTTTTGCCGTTATAAACGTAAACATCTACGTAAAACGCTTCGTGGGTCATAAATTGTGGCATGGACTTTATGTCTCCTCTTCTCGAAATGAGTGGTATTCGGATCACGCGCAAGATTTTTTCCTTTCTTTTAACAACGTCGCCTTTTTTCCCTTCCCTGACCCTCTGTCCATTAGATTTTTGTTTCTGTAATGCACCTCTCTGGCTGTTTTGAGTATGACAAAAACAGTAATAAAAGAGAGAGTGTTGTGTTATAAAGTGAGTCAGTCGTAAGTCTGCGGGATGCTCGTTTCAACCTTTTTGCAGTTGTTGCTGTTATGGTGAGAAGTTCGTTTGAATTACTTGTTTTCTACCTACAAATGTCACATTAGTTGTGATGTATAAGTTTACACTATGGAAGGTTGCGTTGTCAAGTGAACCGGAACCAAACGTGTCACGGACTGAAAACAACACAGAGTTGGCAATAGAAACAGTAGTTTCCTTTTTTACTGAATAGTTCTCATATTTACCATGTTAATCAGAAATCAAATAAAAGATAATTCCTTCTTAATATTGCTCCTGTAGCTTTTCTTCGGTATTTGAAAAAATTCTTGACCTATTAATATAAATTGGCGATTAGAAGCACCTTTGATTTTTGTTTAACACCTTCTCAAACATGCATTTACGTATGAGAGCAAATATTTTAATATATTTACGCATCAAAATATATATTTAGTGATCAGAAAATTTAGCTTTAAGATCATTTAGAGGAAGTAGACAATAATTGTATTCATAAATTAAATCTTATTTCGATTTCAAATAAATGTATTAGAAGTATAATTAGGAGTTCAATCTTTTTCAAGTAAGTTAATACACAAAAAAGATATTGAAAACAGGCTTTTTCTAAAAACTACAATTTTATCTTCCTTATGTCAGAGCATAAACGAATGTTTTGAATAAAAAGAGGAGGGGTTTATAGGATATCGAATTAAATTTTGATATCCTTTTAAAAACATAATCACTTTCTTGAAGGACCTCTCCGAAATAAGTGAAACAAATGCTATTCTGAACAAGCAGTTTTTAATGAATATGGAACATAAAGTAGCAAGGCTCAGAATCTGGCAAATAATTAGTATTCCTCCATATGTCATGGTGGAAAATTATAATGCCATGGGTGAATTCTGAGCAATTTTATTTCAATTTTTTTCTCCTTCGTTTCTTTAATATTTGTCAAGGATCTTCATCCAATGTTATTTTCAATTCTTCATTTTGAAATTTTTAATTTATATTCCCTGTCTTTTAAAGTATATATTGATCTTAGTGTTTTAAGCAAACGTAACCACTCAACCAATTGTAATATAAAGAGTAATTTTGAATTTAAATTTCCAAATATAAATGGTAAATTATTTTGCAGACATTTATTTACAAAGCATTTTTCAGCAAGTATGTGTTTTTTTTAGTAATTTACTTTTTAAGTGTTTAAAATAATTATAATTTGCATTTTCAACAGATCTAATGCGGTTATTATTAAACCTTCAAATAAATTGGTCTTCAGGTTAACTGCAGGCAACAATTTTGTTTAAAGATCTTTTCTGAATTAGAAAAGGATTTTTAAGACAATACGAAAAGCAGCAATCCAGGTCTGATATTATTTGGATGGCAAAAAATAAGTAGAAATAGTGGAATAGTGAATTTTCCTTAAATTGTAACATAAAAATGCAGAAGGTACAAATTAAAGAACTATTTAATTGGCTAAATTTTAAAAAACTCTAAATTTTATTTTTCTATCAATAAATATGTTTTGAATAAAAATTTCTTAATTCTCTACAATTTTTGAAAAATTTAAATTTTTTGCATCTTTAACTTTATAAAAGTCAAATATTAAATTTAAGAACATAACAATTAACAAATTAGAAAAATACAAATTTAATTTTAAATCTTTTAAAGTCTGGAATAAAGAATTCTTCATTCAAAAAATCATTAAAAACATTACTTGAAATATAAGGTAATAATTCTTCAGTGGAATATATATTATTATACAGCTATTATACCAACTTTTGAATATTTTATATACTACTGAATACCGTATAAAATACTGTAAATAAAAAAATTCTTTTAAAAAATGTAAATTAGAAAAATAATTAGTTAAAATGTAAAATTTGTTTAATTTGTAAAAATTTAAATGAGATAATTTATAAAGGACTTCTAAAAATGTTTTGACTTTTTAATGGTAAAATTCGTTTTACACCTACCAGCTGTAATTTAAATAGATGCTTATTTTCAGCAACAGAACTAAGCAAGCTATAATTCTTCGTAAAACATTACTTTTCTATAGTATAGGTCAGTTAAAATCCTATTTAAATTAATATCTTCAGATTAAACAATGAGAATTAAATTTTACTTTTATTTGAATTCCTCGATCCTTTTCACCACATATTAAAAGCAATCAAATTAGTAATGTCTTATCCAGACACACATGATACGTTTCATTCCACCAATTCTAAATCAATCTGCTCAATATTTACTCAAGGTTCTCCCTAGAATTTTTATCTGAAAGCAATAAATCTAATTCTGGAATCTTAATATGTTTCAAAATGAATATTTTGGGGGAAATACAAATTACGAAATATCAAGTACATAAATTTCCAATTTAGCATTCCTAATTCCTTTGTAATGAAAGTTACATTCATTTCTAAGCAATTCATGAAAAGTAGATCATTAATAAGTATTCCAAAATCCGAGGACATGTTTGACGAACTTTTAATAAACTTGAGACGACAGGCACCAAATGGAATGCTCAAACTTTCCCAACATCAATTTCAGTTGTCCACAACGAAACAAACAAATTAAACCAATTCTTAGCATCTGATTAAGTCCTTTATATTAAATATAGACATTGAATTTCTAAGGAGCGGCGTTATTTCTTCGAAATAATAACCGCTACCTGCAGCGAAACTTTCCGAAAGGAATGGATACACCTCCATTCAGGATTGAGTGGCAGATAGAACTGAAGCAAGCACAAAGTGGTTATCCAAATAGAGAAACGGTTTCAAATTAATTGAAATCCAATAACGCCCTCGATTAAGTAACCCACTGCAATATCATCAGTGCCCTCCACTGTAGAAGACACTCGGGCCTCAACGAAAATTTCAATTTTGAAACAAAATGTAATGAGTTTCCGGAAGAGGGGTAGCGGGGTTAGGAACTTAATTAGTAGGTTTTGGGGCGCAACAGATATTGCAAAGCTAAACTGTGAGGATCAACTTTTCAATTGGAAATTCAACGGAATTAAGCTAAAGTGGTATATGGACATTCATGTTGTTAAAATTTTTGTAATGATTTTTAAATTTCCACTTAAAATTGCAATTTGTACCAACTGCAAACAATAAGAAGCTTAAACTAATAAAAATTGAGAGCATAAATGCATGTTGATGTATCTCAATAATTAATCTATAAATATAATCAATAATTGCTCCCAATTAAAAAATTTAGATTTTTTTTAAAAGGAAAATAACTACAATGAAGGTCTTATGATTTTTAAAACTGATTTAATGGAAAAAAAAATTATTACCAGCTCATGCTCAGATAATATTCGTTAATAATCAAAGATTTTATTTATATTTTTAAATTCGATGCAACATTGTAATTTCAGCTTTATTACATAATCAAGACTAAGTGATCACTTTTAGTCTTGTGGTCATGTTATCTGGACACCAATCCTAAGATCTGAATTCGATCCTAGCCATAGCAAACTGTAACAATACTCATAATAAAGCTCAATGTGTGTGTGTATGTGTGTTGGAGCTCTACAGGCCAGACCGTTGGACCTCTAACTACGAATTTGGTGCATATATATCTTGGAGGTCCGGAATGTGCTCCTCGGAACCCTTTTTTCGAATTTTTAATTAGAATTTGAATTAAAAATTAAGTAAAATTTTGATGGGTTTTTTTTTGCTATAACTTTCGAAAATATTATCGCACAAATAGTTTTTTTACATCAAATTAAAGAAAAAAAATTAGCTTTCTAATAATGTCAAGGTTTTAACCTATTACTAGGGTTCTATTTTTAATAAATTTCTAATGAAATATTTTAACTATTTTTCAACAATATATTTCTGACAAAGCAATAACAATTAATCTGCACGAGCATTTAAGTGCGAAAGGAAAAAAATATCTTTTATCAATATGTTGCCATCAGATTGAAAAAAAACTGAAATTAAAAAATAATTATTGCAAATTAAACATATAAAAATGTAATTTTCAGCACGTGTCTGCATGAAATGAAATATGTTTTTTTTTCTAAAAAGAAAATCTAAAGAACA
>JAPMOQ010015927.1:5240252-5253484 GCA_026543055.1 Argiope trifasciata
ATGATTCTATAAATAGTTTTAAAAATGAAAAAGGATTAAATTTTAAATAAAAATAGATACACTTCAATCAACCCAGTCTCTAAAACTGATTAATTTATGAGTATTTGAAGATCACTATTAAATAAAAACGGTAATTTTAAACCACTTCATCAACCATTTCAAAGACGATCCACCAATCAACATAAGTTACAACGAAAGCATATCACCTTAGGAATAGTACAAGTATTTCACACCACTACAAAACAAATATAAAACGAAAACGCCATATTTATAATGTGTTTATTTGGTTAAGTCTACGTGGCACATGGATTAAGAGACGATAAGACTTGTTACAACGGTTTTTGTTTTTCTCTAGTGTTCCTCCTTCGTTCAATTTCGGAATTGTTAGAAGATTTGTCCTTGTTTAGTCCTAGTCCTAGTTTTCCTAGTTTTTACAATATACTCTCTCTGGATACATAATATTTTAAGATTTAAGGACAGGTTTTGTAATCTTTGAGCTTTATTTTAATAAAAGAAATTATACAGAATTAAAGGAAATCTGAAAAGCTAAGACAAATTTTTTTAAAAAGATCGCAATGGTTTGATTCCCTGAATATGCGTGTTTGCCAGCCATCTACCCAAATCATGCCTTTGACATTTTTTTTCTTTGCTATTCATTGCTGTTGAGGCGTTTCGTCTATATTAGAATTATTTCAAAATCAATGAAAAAAAAAATCCAGATTTCTTGAAACTGGTCTATGCCCTAAAGTGCAAATTAAATCATGCGTTTAATCGTCCGTTTCTTTATACTGTTAACGCCCGTTTTTTTAATACTTTATACTGTTTATACTTTTATGTCCTAACAACTTCTATGAAATCCTTTACACATTTTGGAATCCAGCTATTGAGAAAGCACTAATTAAAACCAATAATTCTGCACAATCATTTAACTCAAGATCAATAATGACATTCACCATCACTATAGTCTACCCGGACAAGAGTCTTACACTAAATGTACTGCTGTTCAGGTATACATAATCCACTTGAATTTCTACTATCTAAATTATAACGTTTAACTATCTAATAAATAACGTATATAAATAGTTTAAATATCTAATACTAACTATCTAATAAATAACGTTTAATTAATCAAATACCAAAGTCGGTTAAAATGCAGATCCTGACTTAGATTCTCTGGAGTTTGAGGCAAAAATTTCTTTGGAACCTCCCTCTGCTCCACTTCTTCTGTAATAAAGAACCGAACTTTATGCAAATATTTGAATTCACATCATTATAGATATATAACAAGAAAATTGACTTGAACCTAAAATAACTAAAAAGTCCCCCTCCTCCAATGTTTAGACGAAATATCTCCCTTCATTGAATTGATTTTCTAACAAAACATTCATCATTAAAAGATATAGCATCTTTGAAGAGCTAAAATTTGACAAAAATGCTATTTATATTTGTAATTAAAAATATATAAACTTCTTCAGCAATTTAAATTAATTAATGAAAATTCTATTCGATTTGGAGGCACCTTCCAATGTTGAGTCCCAGTTCAATTGCTCCATATGCCCCTGCCTTAGTCAGACTTAATTAAAATGAAATACCCCATGATTAAATTACTATAAACCGAAAACAAACACTTTAATTGAAAGTACGCAAAGCCACACAAGATTTTAGCAATTGAGTTCCTCCTTCGTTCAAAATGCCATTAAGAAAAGGCATTAGAAATCTAATCTAATCTAGTAGGTTTGCAACAAATTGTGTTAATATCCCTAATTTTGGTTAGACAGAGAAATCTTGATTGTGATATGGCGTCCTTAAGATTTCTAATCATCGCTTTTACCTACGTTCAAAAACTCATTATCTACAAATTAGAATGAACGTTGCTTCAGATAGGATCGGAAAATTTCCCAAAACTGCCTCATTACTTACCGCATCAAAAACCGATATGAAATTTAAATTAACGTTTTGTGCTTATTATGTAGGTGTTCTCATCTCCCTTTATATGGGAGTGGATTTTAGTATTTAAGGAAGCAAATTCGTGGCTCGAAAATGCGATCCTATGCAAGGAAAATTTCAAAATTATATACCATGCCCTTTGCGGGCTGAAAGTAAATATATATAATACAAATGAAGAATATGTCTGCGAATTACAAAAAGGAATATGTATCTCTCTATTAGGTTTCTATATGTACATCAAATATGGAATTGGGCATAAACGCTCTTTGAAATTCGAGAAAGTATATTTCATGCATCGGAACGACATTTTTGGAATTTTAATTAAAATTTTTGTTAATGAAAATTTAAGAGAAATGTTAACAATTTCGAGTTGTAATTTTCGGAATCTATTACTGCACTAAAGTTATTCTTACACAATATAAAAACTCAAAAAATTACCTCATCAATACCATTTATATAATAGAGATAATTAGATAATTTTCTATAACTATAACGGTTTTTGAATATATATATATGTGTGTGTGTATGTAATTTGCATTAAGATTCTTCTTTGTTGTAATGAAAGTTGAATTGTGTTCACAAATATCGAAAATTCATTTGTAGTGTCGCAATGGACTTTTATTTTTAATTTTCTTTTTTAAAAAGTTTTTAAGGAATATATCAACAAATTTCATTGAGTCAAAAATATATTTGGTATACTAAACGATTTATACGTGCTGCTCTTGCATTCTTTATTGTCCTGTTTCAATCCAACTAGAATGTTGTTGAATGTTCTCTAAAATAGGCACAAACTTCACCGGTTTAATTTAATGCTGAATCGACTGCGGAATTTGTATAAGTAAATCATCACATTAATGATTTACATAAACGGGATGCCATATAGTTGACTTCATCAAGAAGATTTATGCTCAGTGAGCACTATGAGAAGAACAGGTGGAAGGCTATTCAGATAGAGCATCACATCATTCTTTAAAGTTTAAAACAGTTTTTTAATGGAATAAGGGATATTAAGCTATGCATGAGCGATTTTAAATTATATTCGGCATATATGAACAGAAATTGCACTATCTCTAAAGGTGACAACAAGCACACACACGCACGCACACACACACACAAACATATATATATATATAGTTAACTAATCTAATAATTCCAACTAATTGTAATTAGTTCATTACTATGCTAACAACTGGCTAATTTCAAGTAATCCACTTAACAAAAGCGAGGAAAGATGTGCTGTAATGCATGCACAAACTTCAAAGCTGTTTAAAGCTTTCTCTCGCATATATAGTTATTAATTTTAAAAGCATATCAAATTTCAAAAACTGCATTTATATAAATAATTGATATCTTGATCCTTTCTTTCATTTTTTAAAGATTAACTGCAAGTCTATTGAAATGCAAAGGCTCAAGACCATGCAACCAAAGTATTTTAAGTAATATGACGTTTGTAAGTAAATCATTAATTTTCAAGGAAGTCTAGATTGTCTGAGTTATCAAAAATAATAATTCATGTGAAAAATGCATTAAAAAAATAAGATTCCTCTATACACACTTAGAGGAATAATAAAAATTTCCTCAATCAAAATCTCCTTAAAAATTCATTTTCTTTGTCAGTAATTATATACTTCCTTAATTAAAAAAATCTGCAATACCTTGAAATATTGCAAAACTTATAGGAAAAAAAATACTGAAATTGTTATTTCTCAATAATACGAAATATTTCCATTTTATTTACGTTTCATAAAAAAATTTGGAACAAGAATAAGCGTAGGATTCATTAATTGTATTAGTTTCCTTATTTTTCCCTCTGATTTCG
This sequence comes from Argiope trifasciata, assembly GCA_026543055.1. Classification (NCBI taxonomy): domain Eukaryota; kingdom Metazoa; phylum Arthropoda; class Arachnida; order Araneae; family Araneidae; genus Argiope; species Argiope trifasciata. The sequence continues at coordinate 5,244,019 of JAPMOQ010015927.1, forward strand.
TTTTCATTATTTCTTCTAGTAAAGTATAGCAAGATTATGGAAAAATGTTATTTCTTGAATAGTTTGTGTATCTAAACAATATTTCTTGGCCAGTTAACTGTTTGAATCTCTTCAGAAAATGTGTATCAAAATTTTATCGAAGAAATTTAGCAATGACGAGCATATTCGTCAAACATAGAATGTGTATAATATAAAATTATGTTACAATGAATAACTTTTATTTTTTTCAATAATCACCTACTTTTATTTAATTGAACTAACATACAGTTTTTGTATTTGAATGAAAAGAAACATAAAAAAATTAATTTATTCTTTTAATTTGCTGTTAGAGAATGGTATTGAACAAAATATGGTACAACGCATAATAATCTTTTATTTGTTTCTTTGATTTCAGCTTTAAATATTTTAAATATCTAGAAATTTACAAATATGTTCGAGTTTTTAGAAAAATTCTAATTCAAACTGCAAATTGTTTCTAATTATTACTACTGACGAATAAATGCGTCATAATGCAGAATATACTTTTTAGATGACTAGTATACTCATCAAATACAAATTCAAATAGTAGTTAAAAACAAAATCAAAATTAACTGGCTAAGAAGAAAAAATATATTTCGGATTAATGGATGTGCTTCTGTGAAAAAAAAAGGATTTAACCCTCTCATCCTTTCAACTTACATACTCCTTATATACAAATAAAACTTTATATTTATCTCGGGAAAAAATTTTTGATCAAATTTAATTTTAAAAAAAAATAGAATAAAGTATACGAAGTAAGAAAAGAGTAAAGAGAGAGACAATTTTACTAACAAACGGCTGAACTAATCCTTTTGTCCTCTCCCCCTCAAAACACTTATTTTTGCTATATTTCGTTAAAGTGTGAAATTCTTCGGTTGATTGCCTCGATTACTCGTTGGAGTTTGGTTGGAGTTGTTGGAGTTTTGAATTATTATATTCTAATGTGTAGAGACTGACAGATTCTCTAGTGATATTTAGTCTAAAATGTGAACAAATATAAAGTATTGAAGTAAAATCTACATACATTAACAGTTAGATCCTTCTGTTTTTGTGTTATAGCGATGATTTTTTTAACGATTACAACACTTCCTCCTCTTACATTTGCCATACGAGAAAATAACTATAGCATTCTTTCCCTAAATTGTAACTTGATCTTTTTTTTTTCATCGCTTGCTTATGTAAAATAATGTTATCACGGATAGATTTTTTTAAAAATTCCTAATAGTGCTTCTAAAAACAACACGCAAATAATAAATTTAAATAATCAAAAGTAAATTAAAAAAATATTTCCAAAGAATAGTATTACCATAAAGGGGTAATACTATTCTTTTGAAATTTATATTGTCGCAATTCAATAAAATTTGAAATTCTAGAACTTATTAAACTTTTTCGATGAAATCTTCAGCAACATAGAGTCTATCGTTTTATCTTAATTATATTAGTACTTATTAAATTTATTATATTAGACAGTATCACTTGATTTTAAAATCAAAAATTTAATAAAATGTTTTCAAAATAATGATTATTTTAATAGAATAAATCATTTTAAATTGTATTTTCGGACATATTATCTTTACGATTTATAGAAGGGATTATAAAGCGAAATAAAATGAAACTTTTCTCTTAAGTTTTCGTAAACAATTTGCTAGCAAAATATATTTTTAAAACAATTTTATTTCTTTGCAAGGTAAAATTAGTATTATAAAAATTATTTGCAATTAAAATTATCATCATAAAAATTATGTTTTATCTTCCATTTTTTAACTAATTTACAACTCATTATTATAATTGCCATGTTTAATGTCATAGAAAACAATTCAAGTTTATTAAAAATGTTTATACATAAATACATAAAGTATTATAGCCGTAGATGAATTGATCATTCGTTCAGAAGAGCGATCAAAATAACTTTTAAATGCAATAAGACTGATTATTGAAATTTGACAAGTATAGTTCTTATACCAGAATAATAGTTCCGTACTGAATTTTTGTATTATAGAATCATAAATTATTCTTTTTAAATTTATTGATAAGAGTGGCCACGAGTACTGAATCAAAATTATTTTTTATTTATAATAAAACTCTAAAATATTAAAGCAGTGTTTTTTTTTTTTGCTCGAAAACACAGCTTAGATAATTTAAATATACAGATGTGCAGACAATCAGCTGATTTACAGAGTTAAGAATTTGATTAAATATTCTGATGCTAAAATCGCATGCTAAATTTTATTTATTCAGCTCTATCAATTTCCAAGTTATCGTTCCAAAAGCACTCATGAGGATATGTAAACTTTCCTTGGGAAATTTCATCCAAAAATTGACATTTTGTGCTTGCAGAGTACATCAAATTTCATTTTTATCTTATTCTCTAAATTTTTTTTCGAAATCTTCTATGTGTTTAAAATAATTAAGAGAAACCAAAAACCTGAAACTAGTTGCCCAGTCCTGAATCTTGGTTTGATAGAGTTAATTTATATTTGATATGAAGGCACCAGATATATCATTGATAATAATGACTGTAATTTATGATTTGTATTTAACATTAAATTACTGTGAATTTTCCATGGGCAGTTTCATAGCCGCTGAACAAATTTTATCAATTTTTTAATAGAATTTTTTAAAATCAAATTTAACATTTGGTCGCCATTTAGGTGTTATCAATAATCCTGTTGATAATAATAACACATTACGGATTGCTTCCCCTTGGCCTCTATTTTTGAAAGATATCACAAAAAAAAATTTTTTTTGATACAAACCCTAGAACTTTAGCAGCTGCACCGATTTCGCCTCTTTCGGTTCATTATTCTTCAATCAGAATGTTCTGTGTTCATTTTGCAGGTATACTTTTAAAAAAAATACTCTTATTTGGTATGACAAGTTGTAATTCATCATTATTATATTTCTTATATAAAATAAAAATCCCTCTTTTTTTCATATTCGATCCGATTCAATATGCTCATTTTCTGTTTTTCGATGCATCTGCCCTCAAATGTAAATGCGACCATAAATTGATTAAATTTTTCACAAGGACATAATTATTTTTGGTGCGGTTTAGTTAGGCAAATAATTAGCATGATTAGGTCCAATTTTGCTGGATAGGTTTCACTTCAGTTCACAATAAAGCAGGAATTTGCAAGCCTGGCTTTCATTTGGAGGTAATAACCCTCAATGGACATAAACCATTTATTCTGCAAACAGTTCAATCATTTCCAAAGTATTGTCCTTAGCTACTAAAGCGTATCGTTCACCATCTGCCTGCCAGAGGGAGCTAGTAACGACATCATGCTCTCTTCCTTCAACGGTTGCAGAGTGATTGTAAATAATTAACTAATTTTGTCTCTCAAATACTACATACCCGTGTAAGCGAGATGTAGTGAATACCAGTAATGTACGGAGATACAGTTGAATGATAGTTCTGTTGATACTATTGCATACTTGGGGGAATTTACAAGCTGTGAGAAATTTTATATCTAAATTAGAAACTGGTAACAATTGAGCAGTTTTCAAAAGAACACCTGAAACGAAGTTGTAGCGAGTGGCATTATATAATCTAGCCAATAATAAATGGAAAGAACGATAGAGAGCAATTGAAAGAAAAATTTCTTTTATGTCAGATTTCTATGAAAAAGAAAGATTTTTCTTTTCCTATAGGAAAATCATGTTTGAAATGTGCTTATAAAAATGTATGTTTACATTCTTTTCCAAAATTCAATAATAAACTTAGCCTTAACGAATAAGAAAAAATTATTTAAGGTAATTTTCTAATATCTTTCTTTTCTTTGCCTCCTTTGCTTTGGAAGTTTTTTTTCTTTTGATACATTATCAGCATTTTTAGAAACTCAGACAGAAAGTTTAAAAAGCTGCTGGGAAAGAAATCTACTTTTTAAAGAATAAATAGCAAGGAAAAAAAATACATATGGCTTTTGTTTTAAGGCTTTTTATGGCTTTGTTCGTTTAAAATCTTTTTTTAAGTTTTATAAATCTAGTTCCTGTTTATTTTGAATCCGCATAATTAATACTTTTCAGCAGTTTAAAATTAAGTAGTCATTAATGAATTATTTTTTAAACCATATAAAGTCAAAATTGTAATTTTGGGATTTTTACTTGTATCAAATCTATGCATGCAAAAAATAATTAACGATAGTAAATTCCTCATTGGTCTTTATTTTTACTCTCTCTTAATTAATTAATTAAAATTTGGATAAAAATGAACGGCATTTGATTTCATGTCATTGACGACTATATTTAGAGATGGGTGATGATTTTAATAATTTCATAATTTTATTCCAATTTATATACACTATTTTCTAGCTTTCTTTCACCGTTTTTATGTACATGAGAAATAAAAATATGAAGCCTGGGTAATACCGAAAAACCCAATAACAGCGGGGGAAAAAAATCCCAACATCAAGGAAAAAATGTAATGAAGTTTGGCTTATTCATTAGTCTAGTTAATATGTTTAATTGATTAAATTTTCTGGATTGCAGGTTAATTTAAGCCCAAGAAAATCCATTTAATATGAGAAAAGATGTTACATTAATAGTTGGTGTAACCTCCAGAATTTTGAATGCAAAAACTGCAAACATATATGCATTGTGTCATGCCGAATGTCATTTTGTGGTATGAAATTCGATTTTTGATTTATTTGTTCTGTCAATACTGGGACGGTCAGTGATGGCTGTGGATGATATTGGAGTTGTCGGTCAATGATTTCCCATATGTGATCAAATTGACACAGATATGGAGATCTCGCAGGCTAAGGTAACATGTCGATAGTCTGTAGAGAACATTGCATTACAATAGTGTTGTGAGGGCCAACATTATCCTGTTGGAAAACTCCCCTTAAATGATGTTCATGAATGGCAGCACTGCAGGTAGACTGATGTTTGCAGTCAGTATGTTTGGGATAACTATAAGAAAACTGCTGCTGTCAAAGAAAATTGCTATCCCAACCATTACTCCAGGTGTAGGTCCAGTGTGTCTACGTCACAGACAATTTGGTTGCAGGCATTCCCCTGGTATCCTTCTGATCAACACACGGCTATTACTGTCACCAAGACAAAATCTGCTTTCATCAACAAACATGACAAATCTCCACTCCATCTTCCAATGATCTTTGACTCCCCACCACTGACGTTGCAAAAGACAATGGCTTGGAATCAGTGGATGGAACGCTATAAGGTGACAAGCCCAGGGGTGTCTTTGAAATAACCAATTTTTATCTGTTCGTTGTATCACTGTGATACCAACAGGTAGCTCAAATTTCTGTCACAGACGTAGTACGATGCATCACAGCCATACATTAAATATGGCTGTTTTCCCTCTCAATAGTACCACGCGACCGCCTGGAACCAGGTCTTCTTGGGGCAGTAAAATCCCTTGACCATTGCTCCCAGCAATCATGCACAATGAATACATTCCAGCCAAGTCTTTCTGCAACATCACAGAAAGAAAATCCCCCTTCTGGTAGTCCTATTAGACCTTTGTCTTTTTAACCGTATCTTTGGCTAACCTCAACTCAATATATTAAATTTCAAATGTAAAATACGCTCACGAGCTTTACAGCAAGCATTTAAAGAAAACCTAATTTACATGTTCTGAGTGGCACCACTAACGCCGCACTTATGCGGGAAGCGTGTAATTTGAATCGATGTCATCTTTCAGATGTATAAACATGCTTATCATTTTTTTTTTATCTAGCACAAGTTTTTTTGGTGTTGAGATTTTTTTTCCGTTAGTGTAGTTAATAAAATAAAGTCAGGAGGCCTCATTTTATTATTCATTTCTTAATCATCATTCTGACCAATATACACCAGGCCTTATCTATTTCACTTTATTTGGGGCATTAACATTTGTATAAAGTTTGAAGTTTCAAATTCAGCCATAGAAATTTAGTGAAAGTTTCCGCCCGGAGACGGAGGTGTGCTTGATTCGAAATTCTGTTATTTATCTGCCTTGAAGATTGAAAAAAAAAAAAAACTGATATCAGGTTCTAGTTGTTTTAAATGTTTGATGAGAATCTGATAGCTTACTTTTCGTCCTCATCATCTGACGTGGTACAATATTATAAGGTCTGATCTAAAATAGCTTAGTGAACCTTATGAATCCAAACTTTAAATTAATTACAGTCATCTCAATAAGTTCCAGAATGCATTACAGAAGAAAAATTAAAGATTGAAATTTGCTACTACTTCATTTGATGTTACTACTCTGATTAAAATACATTTTTCTCATTATTCATTCAATAATATAAATCTCACTATAAATCTTCTTTCATTCTCACTTACTCCAAGACTTTAGTCACTGTTCAATATACATTTTTAGAATTTGAGAATTGTTGACCAACAAGATAATTTTTCATCTTGGAAAAATCACATGGAGTAAGATCTGTAAAAGTAGTTGGCCATATATGAATTGAAATATTACTTTTTGATAAGTAACTTGACACTGAAACAAGACATGTGACCGGGCACATTATTTTAAGGGAATCCTTACGATATGATCTTCTTCCAAAGATGTAATCGCTTGTGTCTCACAAAATCCTGCAGATATTTAATGCAACTAATTCTGCAGTTTTTCAGAATTTCATTAGAAATTCCTCATCCATTTTGATTATTGTGTATCCTGGTCTCTCATATTTCTCTATACTCTATTGGCTATTGATGCTAACCATGAATTCAATTTATCATAAGAGGATCTAATCACTTGAAAAATATTGGCATAGAGATTTTTCTTAACAAAAAAAAATTGAGTTTTGTAAATTCTTGAAAACTGACATGTCCCGCTCTCCTTGAAGGCAAGTTTTGAACGCATGCATTATATACATTATATGAACGCATGCATTATATTGCTGTTGCACACATGTACTATATGACTTCAAAAAGAGAAAATCAGTTTTGACAATCATTTATGGTGCCTTTGTTTAATAAGTGAGAAACTGCAAAATTAGATTTATTTGTAAAGATATTCCAAATGTTTATTATACTTTTCCAATATCGGACTATCTGTAGATACGACTCCTGCTAAAGTAGCAAGTAAGGAATAAAGCGAAACAACAAAAATAAAAAATTAGGTATCGAAGATAGGTCATCAATGAAAAACGGTTGACTATTCTTTATTCATTATTGTTGAGATAAGTTTCATTACCATAGGAATGCCAGGTTGGCGAAGTTTTAATAAGAATTCACCCATCGACCGGCAGCTCTAATATATTAAGGAAAAGAAGGGGCCCAAATAACGCTCGCCAAAGCAAGAATGACAAAGCTCATTTCGAACCATGGAATGTGCTTCTTCTTCTAAGAATTGGCTTTTTGTTTTGGCAAAGCTGAACTTGTATCGTTCTTATAAAGATTTCCCATTAACGGGGAGCTTCAAGAAGACGCACTGTTTCCGGGATTAGTGAAGTCCACCCCCCTTGCATTCTCCTTCCACCCCAACCCTTCGTAGATGACCAGGAAGGAGTGAGGAAGAAGTGAGGGTGGCAGCGTTGAATCTTCAGGCGATGACCAACAGGCTGGACGGAAGGAGCTCGTTGCCATCTTGCGTTAGGTATCTTTTTAATTAACGAGGTTTAGCTGTGTCAGCATTTGGAAAGGAGAATGCGTAGGAATGAAATGTTTCTTGGGGATCTATTGTGTCGATTTCTTTTGTTTAATAGGGGTTCGCCTGTGTTTTGCTTTCACTTGGATGTGCACCAGATAAATTGAAGAACACATACAACGTATCATTTTTTGGAAGTGCAGTCAATCCAAATTATGAATTGATGAAAGATGAGAGAGTGTGATGACAATGTAGACATATTTAATATGGGACTTGTAAAGTAAAAGCAATTAATATTTAATTTCTTTTTTATTTAATGTAAAAATGCTTAATTTTCAATTTTCAAATATTTTTTAGTATATTTTAGGGACTGGAATTTTTTGCGTTGGCAAAAATTGTACATAGAATCGGAAATATAATTTTGCCTCTTTACGTTTAGTTAATAATGAGTGTAAAAAATTTCAATGATCAGTAATAATAGACCTTGTGTATATGGGGGGTGGGGTGGAGAAGGAAAATAAAATAAACGCTAAAAAATTACTCCAGTTTTCGATGTTGAAAATAAACGTGCTTACTTTTTTTTAAAATGAGTTAAAACAATTTAATTCAAACTGAAACATCATGCGTTTGACCAATATTTTTCATTTTAAAAGTGAGAGAGAAAAAATAAGATTCTATATATAATTTTATTTTTTCCCCTTAGCTATAGCGAAATATTGAACCACCTGGTCCATTTGTAAATGCGAAGCACAATTGAGAATGTGCCTCTTATTTCCAAATACTGGAGCTAAAATCAGACTTCTACTCAAGTAATAATTAGGGGACCAACTACAAGAAACTATTTTTTCACGAGTTCCAATCTTTTGCACTTTGTTAGTTGAACTGAATCAAATGGGTTTAACCAACAACCATAGCATATATTGCCAAAGTTATTCATTTAAAGTTCCCAATGAGACAAATCAATACAGAATGAAGATGAATAGATATACCATAATTATTTGTGATTATAGTACTTATAAAAAGATGTATTAATTGATGAAATTATAATAATAAAACATATCCTTAAAATGAAAAGACATTGTGGAGATATTTAAATATGCCCAGGAAAATATACTGTTGAACTCAATTGATTTAAATTGTTCCCTTGGATATTTTTGAAATGCTTATTTTTGTTTCCCATAAATTGATATTTAAATTTTGTACCGATTTTTTTAAATTTAGTATTTAAAGGCATATAGTATACTTATCTTTAATTGAATTATAAGTTAATGTTACATTATATAAAACAACTACAGTTTATTTAATTTAATTGAAAATAAATGGAAATTTAATGAGACAAAAATCAAAGATTCCTTTCTACTAATAATAGAAATAAATATACGTGTGTGCGCGCAGGCGTTAGTGTTCTACATGCCAGACTGTTCTGACACGAAACTATAAAATTTGACCCATATTGAATAAAAATGTAAAAACAAGTTTCTGCATTTTTTTTTCAGAATTTTTATTAATTAAAAACTAAGGTGAATTTCACCATTTTTGTTAACAATTTTAGGAAAGATCATTGCTTGAAAATGAATTTTGCACCCTTTCAAAATGTTAAAAATTGTCTTTTTAATAATTTATCTAATTTCAAAAATTAATTTTATTATTGCCTGTAATTCAACTTATTATCACTGCTTATTCAAATATTTAATCCTATTATTTTCTTTCCTTATTAAAGCCTAAAGGAAAATTCATTTAACATATACCGAGTTTGTATGACGAAATAGGATATAAAACTAGAGTACCGGGCATTATTGAAGATAAATGAATCACTCAATTACATTTTTAGCAACGCTGTGTCTTAGGATTGGTTTTCATTAGAAAAGTTCATGTATACAATGTAAAGGCAATAAAATGATGCGAATT